>VAHH01000006.1:0-130439 GCA_013357305.1 Radopholus similis
TCTGGTACCATTCGAATCAGCTCGTCGAGATGCATCGAATGAGCTATAATACTTGTTGATACAAACATTCTAAATGGAAGTTTTAACAAAAAATTGTTTTTTGTTGGCAAAAAAAATTGTTTTTGTTGGCAGAAAAAATTGACGTCCAAACGTAAAACCTAAAAAAGATTAAATACCCAAAACCCAATTGCACAATTACTACCGTTTCGTGGGTCTATGGTCTATGATCCTGATGTCGTAGTGTCGAATTTGCATTGCAGAACTAATAAAAAATATTGAATAGTAGTTTGGTTTGGGCGAAAAATGTAATTCATTAGTCATTACTCATTGCAGAACTGATAACTTAAAATTAACATGGAGGTTTCTGGTTTTCCTCATCAAGTCGGCGGACATTTTGTAATATTTTTGGATTAGTCAAAAGTCCTCCAACCATAATTTTAAACATTTTATTTTTAGGGATTGCTTTCCATACCAGGACATGTGTGCAAGCCTTTCAATCATCGTGAATATGATTTCTACATTCAAATTGATTCTCGATTAGAACCTTTCACAGCCAAGCTTTGCAGTTAGTTTGTGCATCGTTGCGAATACGATAAGTGCATATTGAATTTAGACCGTATCAAAGTGCAATGTTTGAGTCAAAGTGATGAAGATGGCTCTTTATTGATGAGCACTGACACTTCAGTAAATTGTCATCGACGAAGGCCATTTCTGGATGAAGAAGATGATAGCCCAAAATTTTCTTCGGGCTCATTGTTATCACCGAGTATCGTTTCCAGTACCGACAATCATCGGCGACAATCTCCAATGACGTTCCGCGTGAAAAGTGGGAAAGTGGAAGCAGAACGGTCAACCACAGAAAATTTGTTTGCGGAGCAATGTCAAAGCAAGGTAGTACCCATCTCATTATTTATAATTTGGTATTCCGTGCTTTTATTAAGGTTGTGCAAAAATTGTTAAAGGGTCACGACAGATCATTCATTCTTTTGGAAGATCTGGTAGCATCTTACAATCGACCTTGTGTAATTGATCTAAAAATGGGTATATTTATTTTGCACTTCTTATTTAATGCCATTTTTGGACTACTAGGAACCCGACAATACGGTGATGATGCTTCCGCCCAAAAACGAAAGACACAAACACAGAAGTGCCACCAATCGACTAGCTCGGAATTTGGAGTTCGATTGGTTGGAATGCAGTTGTACGGTAGAGAAGCCAAGGAGTATTTGTGAGATTAAATTAATAAATAATTGAATCGGAGACTTAAAAAAATCCATCTTAGTTTTGTGAATAAGTACGAAGGGCGACGAATGAATCGATTTCAATTCCACGGTGCCCTTCTGCGATTTTTCAAAATGGCCGGGAAGCAGAGGACAAAGCATCTCATTGAGGCAAATAGCATTAATTGGCTGACTACCGTTATAGATATTTTCAGGATCTCATTAATTTGCGGAATTTACTCGTTCGGGCAGAAGGATTTCGCTTTTTCTCCAGTTCGTTGCTGATTGCTTACGATGGTGATGAGCGATGCCAAAGCGATGCTGATATAACAGTCAAAATGGTTCCAGTTGAACAAATTTTAAAATGCCCAGACACGTGTGTGCCTTCGGTATTATTGTTGTTTACCCCCCCCCCCTCTCCTCTTTTTTTAAAATTTAATTCAGGTTTTCATCGTTCATTGCAGGAATCGAACCTACCTTTTTATTACTGGGGTCTTCCCGAATAAAATTTAAAAAATTAAAAATAAAGGGGGTAAACAGCAATAGTGCCTGTGCGGTCTGTTATTGAGTGCATATAGTAGTATGGCTTTTACTGTTGTACTTGCTCTCGACAACAGACAGCCCCACAACATAAGTAACACCACGCATCTGTTCCGGGGTGGTATGATGGAGATGTACCCCATTCTTTCTTTCAGATTGACTTTGCTCATTCCACATTCAATGGATTTCTTGATGACAAGCCATATGCAGGAATAGACGATGGCTACTTGCTGGGCATTGAATCGCTGATCAGCTTTTTAGGAGTTTTTCACCAAAATGGATGCATTTCATTGGCAAGCATAACACAGCAGCAACTTACCATTGGGCCAAACCTAAGAGTTGGTTTGAAACGCAAACTGGACTACGCCGTGACAGAAGATGAAGAATCTCGATCCAGCATCAATTCAAGTATGTGCACTTCTGACTCAGGGAATGATGAAGAACGCGATGAGGAAGGAGAGGAAGATTCCAGTTTTGTCGACAGTGAACGAGACAGATCAGTTTCAATTGACATTCCCGCCATTGAAACCTCCCCTTGATTCAAGTCAAATCGATTTACAATATTGTTTGCTTCGGATGTGTCCACGGAGCCCTGTTCGGTGATCGAAACGCATTAAAATTCTTGCATTTGTAAATTTGTCCATTACCCTCTTCCCCTCTTGTATAAAGTGTAATGTTCACATTCTGACGTAGGGGTGTTCATTAATCATTATATGTTTCAAAGTTTCAATTCCTACAATTAATTGATACATGCGCATGCTTCCTCAATTTGAAATTATCGATAGTAGGGAGGGAAGGATTCTTTTCTCAGAGTCGATAGATAGATACTAAGCCGTTCCACGGTGTGACGGTTTAAAAACCCGTTTGAAGCAGAAAAAAGGTTGCGGTGTCAAACGGTCCAGACCTGATATTGATTCCTCACCCTCAGACACCATGACCATAATAGAAATTTTTGATAGAAAAAATTCAAATGGAAAGTTCCATTTTGGAAAGAAAGATTGCTCTTTATGTTACAATCCGGATTAGATACCTAGTTAACGAATGAGAAAAAGGTCGATTGACCGTTTGATTAAGGAGTAGATTATAGCATAGTAATTAATTTTCAAGGTTTTAGAATCAACGTTAGTTTACGAAAACAAATGCATTTATACAATCTCACATTGCAAGGTGTAACGTCGATTAGTTGTGCGGTACATGGATCCTTTTCCGGTAATTCCAAACAACAGGTTAATTGGCAGTTTGAAGTACGATCAATGGCGATATCTTCCCCATGTTATTAAGGAAGTTTGTGTGGCTAGGGGATCGACAATCCAATTGCTGTTTTGTGATCCAAAAACAGGAAAGGTCTCAGTGATGTGCAGTCAAGAAATTTTCGGCATCATCCGTTCATTACTTGCTTTTCGGCTTACCGGTGGTACAAAAGGTTATCGAATTTGCTTAAACGATTTGTACACATGTATATGTTGCAGATTATGTGGTTGTTGGTTCGGATTCTGGCCGAATTGTGGTCCTTGAGTATATGCCACAAAAGCGCGTGTTTGACCGTGTGCATCAAGAAACATACGGAAAGACTGGCTGCAGGCGAGTTGTGCCCGGTCAATATTTGGCAGTAGACCCTAAAGGTCGAGCAATTCTCATTGGAGCGGTTTGTTGATATACCAATTCTCCATTCATTTTATTGAAGGATTTTCTAATCAGGCTGAGCGACAAAAACTTGTTTACATATTGAACAGAGATGCTCACGCAAATTTAACAATCAGTTCCCCACTCGAGGCCCACAAAAACTACAGCATTTGTTTTTCTATAACCGGCATTGATGTGGGCTTCGAAAATCCGACATTTGCATGTTTGGAGATTGATTATGAGGTAAAGAAATTTCGGAGGTTTGTATTGTTCTTACTTGGTTGCTCATCAAAGGACTGCGACCATGACCCAACCGGCGAAGCGGCAAAACAGATTCAACAAACCCTGACATTCTACGAATTGGATTTGGGCCTAAACCACGTTGTTCGAAAATATGCCGAACCACTAGCTGAACAGGCAACAACAATCATTCAAAGAGAAACAAATTTTTTTTTAAATACATATTTAGGGGAACATGCTGATAGGCGTTCCAGGCGGACATGATGGCCCGAGTGGGGTGATTGTTTGCTGCGAAAATTATTTGGTCTACAAAAATCTGGGTGATCAGCCAGATATTCGATGTCCCATACCGCGGAGAAGAGTGAGTTAACTTTTCATTTGACCTTTTAAACAATTTTTTCGCTTAAGAATGATCTTGACGAAAGCGAACGTCCGATAATGATAGTCTGCGCTGCCACGCACAAAACCAAAAACTTATACTTCTTCCTGGTACAATCGGAGCAAGGCGATTTGTTTAAAGTGACACTGGAGGCGGACCAGGACATTGTGACTGAAATGCGCATAAAATACTTCGACACACTGCCCGTGGCTAACTCAATATGTATATTGAAAACAGGATTTCTGTTTGTGGCCAGCGAATTTGGAAACCAGTGAGTCGGCAACGTCGGTCCAATTACCCTTTTTACGAATCTAGTCAACTCTACCAAATCGCTCATTTGGGTGACAATGATGACGAACCTGAATTTTCATCGCGAATTCCCCTGGACGAAGGCGAGACATTCTTCTATGACACCCGCGGACTCCAAAATTTGATTCTGGTAGACCAAATTGACAGCCTGAACCCAATGATCACTTCCCATGTGAGTTGATAGGACAGCATTTCTATGTAAGTAAGAAGTTGCTGTTAAGATAGCCGATCTGGCCAATGAGGATGCACCCCAAATTTATGCTCTTTGCGGCAGAGGCCCACGATCGACATTGCGTGTGCTCCGAAATGGATTGGAAGTGTCCGAAATGGCAGTGTCTGAACTCCCCGGCAATCCAACTGCCGTGTGGACAGTGAAGAAGAATGTGGACGGTAATGGGGAAGACCATCGACTACTAAATAGGTACCTATTCTTTTTCGTCTGCAGACCCTTTTCACGCACACATCATTGTTTCGTTCACCAACGCGACACTTGTTCTCTCGATCGGCGAAACGGTGGAAGAAGTGACCGATTCTGGCTTTCTCGGCACCACTCCGACCCTTGGCTGCGGCCTGATCGGAGAAGATTCACTGCTGCAAGTCTATCCGTCTGGCATTCGTCACATACGCGCCGACAGACGTGTTAACGAGTGGCGTGCTCCGCCAAAACGTCCAATCGCCAAGTGCGCGATGAACAGTCGACAGGTAACGTCGTGTTCCCATGTTTTGTAGCATATAATTAAATTAGGATTAGGGTATTTATCTTTTATGTTTGAGGTGGTGATCTCACTGTTGGGAGGTTAGTTGCATTAGTGAGTATTATAGTATAAATTAATATTGCTTTAGTTATTTTACTATGAATTGATATTTTCTAGGCGAAGTTGTCTATTTCGAACTGGACATGAACAACCAGTTACGCGAGTATTCAGAGAGACGCGAAATGACATCGGATGTGTTGTGTATGAGTCTCAGCGAGGTGCCAGAAGGGGAGTTGCGCTCCCGTTTTCTCACAGTCGGATTGGCGGACCGAACAGTGCGCATTATTTCGCTGGACACCTCCGATTGTTTGGCCCCGTTAAGGTCGCCATTTTTTGCCGCATTTGAATTAGACTTTGTCGAAATATAACAATTTCAGTATGCAAGCATTGCCAGCCGAGCCGGAATCGTTGATGGTGATGGAGACGCCCAGCGAAGAGACCGGCTCGACCAGCATTGTGCACCTGAACATTGGTCTGCAAAACGGCTGTCTGCTCAGGGCCACCCTAGATCAAGTGACGGGCGACCTCACCGACAATCGTACTCGCTATCTGGGCACACGGCCAGTCAAGCTGTTTCGCGTTCAGATCCAGAAGAGAGAAGCGGTAAAACCGGTTTTGGATGAAAATTATTGGATTTATCGAGTCGCTTACATAGTATTAAGTGCTAGAATGTGGAAATGAATAATAAGTATTAACCCTGGTTTGTTTCTTAGATTTTTTTTACAGTTGTTCGCATGTTCTAGCCGAGCTTGGCTCTTCTACAGCTACCAGAGCCGGTTCCATCTAACGCCGCTTAGCTACAGCACATTGGAACACGCATCCAGCTTCTCGTCTGAACAGTGTCCCGAAGGCATTGTTGCCATTGCGGAGAACACACTTCGGTACAAGCATAAAATCATAATGACTTTATGCTAACATATCAAACATTTCTTTTTAGAATTTTGGCTTTGGAGAAGTTGGGCGTTGTGTTCAACCAAGTGGTGCACAAACTCAAGTACACTCCGAGACGCCTAGTTGTGCATCCGCATTCGCAAAACATGGTCATAATTGAGACGGATCACGCATCGTTTACGGAAAAAGCAAAACGGAGAAGAAGAGAGGAAATGGCAAATGTGAATTGAATTATCCTCTGTTCATTTAATGAAAGAGTTTTAGGATTTGATTGAAATGGCAAAGGATTCGGAAGAAAAAACATTGGCAGAAGAGATGGCACATTCTTTGCGAAACTATGAGCCAGATGAATCCGTTTTTGGAGCCCCTAGAGCGCAATCAGGTCTTACTATTTTGTTTTTTTTTGCAGCGGTGGACCGAATGTTTACAGGGAAATGGGCATCGGCGGTGCGTTTAATTGTGCCCAGAACGGGGCAGACGCTTTGCCAATACGAGTTGCCGGAAGGGGAAGCGGCTTTTTGGTAAACAAAAAATATCCTGATGGACCTGTAAATTTTACAGCGTGGAACTGGTCCAATTTCGTTCTCAAACGGACTCTACGTTTGTGCTCGTTGGGTGCGCAGTAGACTTGGAATTGCGTCCAAAGCGCTCAAAGGGTGGCTGTGTGTACACTTTTCTGCTGACTACCAACGGAACGCGCTTCGAGTTCATCCATCGCACAGCTACTTCGGCGGTAAAAGGAAAAAGCTCTAGCAATATTTGCACGATCCTTTCCTTAAGGAGGTCTATGCAATCCACGACTTCCGTGGAATGGCGCTGATTGGAGTTGGAAACCTGATACGCATGTACGACTTTGGCAAGAAGAAGCTGCTGGCCAAGTGCGAGAATAGGGTTGGTTTTTTTCTCGAAACAAGTAAACCAGATTAGGAATCAAAATAAAGTATGGCCAAAAGTGGTGCGCGAAAATAAGGCTAATTATCGATGCATGGAATTCTGGGCAAGAGTTTCAGTTGCAAATATTATAGTGAGATCATTCATCATCAGGGGTTCGTATTTATGCCTCTTCTGACTGCTCCCCTTGCGCCCTTTGCTGCGTCCGCACCATTGCATCATTGCCCAGTCGCAATTGGGAGTTGAACGAGTTGCACTGAAACAATTTATGCACCCGCATTTTTCCATTTATTTCCGCACCATGGGGACTTGGTTGGCATTGCGGCCAGCAAAAATCATATTGTTGCAGGTGAGTAGCTGTTTGAAGCAGGTACGGAATTCGCGGTTGAACACAGTGTAAATGACCTAATAAAAATAGTTTGTGATAGGATTATCCTGAATTTTTAGCCCGATTTTCCATCCAAGAGTGCTAACAAAAAGCACTATTTAATCTGTCATTGGTCCTTTTTGGTTTACCGGGTTGAACGCAGAGTTTAGGTAGCCGAGCCAGAAGAAGATTGACCAGATCACCTCGTTCACGTGGACCCCGAACGCAGTCAGCCCATAGTAGATGCTGAATCCGAGCCAGCAGAAGATGAAGCAACCGGTGACGATGGCCACAGTCTTGGCCGCCTTGATCTCTAGAGAGAGGCGCTTCTCGTAAGTGCCACCGGCCCTCTTTCGCTTAGTTTTGCCCAAAATGCGCGCCAAGAAGCTGGCAGCAAAATTCCTCTTCTTTTTGAGCGGTCTTCTCTCTTTGTCACTGCCAACGGGCACTGCTGTTGTTTTCTCTTTCCCGGCACAGGCCGTGTCAACAGAGCATTCATTCAGCCCAGTGTTATTCTCGGCGGAATTCGGCGCCAACATTGACCTCATTTCGTCGCCACTGCCGTTAGAATCGTCAGACGTGTCGCCCAGCGCATCGCGCGGCCCAATTGTCAGCCTATTTGGGTTCTTTAAGTTTGAAAAATCCCACCGTCTTCACCTGTCCTGCGGCTCATACACCACCTCGTTAGGGATACTTCTCCTGATTGGACTCGCTCCCCCGTCCATCCTTAACGGTTGATAGTTGTGAGGAGACTTAGTGTTGACTGATGAATCAACCTTTCGTTGGCCACACTTTTGTCCTCGCTGTGCCTGCGTTCCGAGGACGAAGAATTGCTGCTGTTCTTGAGGTACTGCAAATTGCTGCAACTACCATTCACTTGCGCGTATACGGTGGGCATTGAGCTGCTGTTGATGGAGATGGGCACACTCCGCGGCGGGTCCATGCTGAATCGATGCCTTAATAATTTGGTAATACCGTTGCGTGAATAACAACAATTTACATTTCGAACTGATGCTTTTCACGCAATTGAGCCGCCTTTGAGGTGAACATTTTTGGCAGCTTCAACGTGTAAGACGATTTTGTGTTCGCGTCGTTGGCTATGGATTTGACTTCGTTTTTTTCGATGGGCTTCTTGTTGGCGTTTTCGGCCACCTGCAAGAAATGCTTTTCATATTTGTTTTTACGTTTCTCAAATTCCCTTTACCTGAACCATTCCGGCATAAGCCGATTTGGTAGCGGCCATCGCAGCGATGTAGATGCGAACATACACGAAAATCACAATGCCCATTGGGATATAGAAGCTGGACGAGGCGCTGAACATGATGTAGATCATTCCCGAGTTTGATGGCGTACAGCGGCAAGCGTTTGGATTTTGCAACACAAATTGTTGGGCACTTTTCGTGCCATTCCGCACCATTTGCTCTTCGATATAGATTTTGCGCTCGCTTGACGCCAATAGGAAACTCGGTGTGCACACAATGAAAGAACTAATCCAAACAGCGGCAACAATCACGCGGGCGCGAAATTTTGTTATTAGCATCGGATAGTTGAGTGGCTTTATGATGGCAATGTAGCGATCCACAGAAATTGCGACCAGGTTGTAGACAGACGAGGTGCACATCCAAATGTCGATGGTCAGCCATGCCGTGCACCAAATGTCGCCGAATATCCAGAATCCGTTAAGCACCTCGTTTGCTATGCTGAACGGCAGCACAACAAGACCGACCTTAAAGACGCTTATTTTATGCCAAAAATGAGAACGGATTTCTGAATCTGACCAATAGGTCAGCGACCGCTAGCGAAAGAATGAGCAGCCCGGTGGCAGAGCGTAATCTCCTCCTCATCACCACGGCTGCAATCACAAGTGCGTTGCCACCCACTACGAGAATGACGAGCATCGCCAGGATAGCAATCATCACAAATATGCGCAATGCGCCTGGTTGGTCGGGCAGTTGAGTCCATTGTTCGAAAGTACATATTTCCTGTGCGCGAGCCAAATGAAAACACCAAAAATGCCACCAACATTTTGTTGTTGTTGTTCCACAGGCGGCGACACGGTCGTTGTCGTTGTTCCGATGAGCACTAAACTGCCGGGCGTAGGCCCGTCGAAATTTGGCATTGCTAAACTGAGAGTCAGAAGATTGATTACTGATTAGTGCGACATTTGGTCAGGATGGAATGGATAGTGCTTTAATAATATTATAGATCTAATATAACCAAAATAGAGAGAAAGTGAAAGAATGCACGGAGGATTTGAGTTTTTAAAATTTTAGTCAATTTTTTGGGATTGGGCTGATGGATTAAAAAACGCCGGGGATAAATACAGCATCTCTTTTAGCTTGTTTGTTCGCGAGTCCTTTGCTTTGAAGCAGCGACGGAAAGGACAAATTAAGTTAGGCCGTCGCCAAACAGCAACAAGCAAAGGAAGCAGCGGCGCACAGCTAGGCAAATTATGCACCACACAGAAAACATCCCTCTCCCTCACTGCCGCGCCCCATTTAAGTTTTGGATTGGCCAGCTAAGCGAGCAACACAGCAAACGCGACGCCGGCGACCGGAAGTTTTTCAGGCAAGGCCACGCAAAGCCTCGCGTCGCCCGTTGCCGCATTCCAAAATGGTGGTGGTGGGGGAACATTGAATGGGGAACAAAAATGCTCACGGATGGGAAAAATGTTTTTTCTCCCGCATTAATCCGTGACATAACACGCTCGGAAAACTGCGACCAAACGCAAACTTGCGAAGCAGAGAAATAGTGCGCACAAGGGTAGCGCCGAATAGGTTATTTTGACCCTAAGCTTGCGGAAGTTTTGATTTTTTGCCCCAGTCCGCAAATGTCGCACCGCCGCAAATGAGCTTTTCACCGACCGGGAATTCAGACAAAACGCAGATAATGTGTTGGATATGGGTGAACTGTGGGGTGAGAGGGGTGGGGAAAAGGTCCCTGCGGCGAGAGACAAGAATGAATTAAGTATGAGCGAGCGAATTTCTTGTCTTGAATAGTGAAAGGGACAGCGGGTGGGGAGGGAAGGCACTCGATTGAAAAACACAGCACTTTTAGCGCATAGGAGAGATTGCTGCCGAAGGGCAGAGGCGGTAGCAGCGACAACTGCTGGCCAGCTGAAACAAGTGGATTTGTGCTGCCGGTGCTTCGTCATTAGATTGCGAACCGCCGATAAAGTCAGCGGGGGGAGTGAATTATGTGGGAGGTGAAAGGGATGAACAGAGTTCAGTCCAGACATCGGCGAGATCCGGGTAAGGGCTATAGGCCTCCGGCGCAAACAACTGTCGGGATTAAACGAGGAAGCGCGCAAATGCGGATGTGGGAAACGTACCTAAAAACCCAAAAAAATGACGTCTCCAGCGCGCGCTTCCCCCATTTCGACGTGCTGCTGTGCTCAGCACCCGAAATTAATTAATTTGGTGAAAGGCGACATTGTGCCTAAGCGCGAAAGGCAATAGAGCGGCCGCCGGCGGAGAGGGACCCCGCTGGATTGGCCACAAACGCGAATGCACCCCCATTCCAATTGCCACGGCCATGGGCTGACTCTTTTATTGAGTTCGAAACGGCTGGAACCAGAAAGGCGCTTAATTTGGCTTCATTTTCCAACTAATGTGAGAGAGTGGAAAATAAATCGACAAAATTTTGTGTGACTGGCCAATTAAAAATGCAAATTGAATTGTTGACGCGGAGAGGAGAGGGTGCAAGATTTTCACCGTGTAAAAATATTTGGGAGGCAAGATGGGGAGAGAATCAGTGAACCGAGTAGACCGTGGGACTCGAAACAAACGGGAGTAGGAGAGAGACGTAATGAGGAGCAGGAAGATGTCCAAGTGTGGCAAGATTTGTGGAGAATTGAAACCGGACCCGAGCCAAAGTGAATTTAACGATTTGTGTGCCCAAATGTTTCGGGAGAGAGAACAGGCACAAAGGATAGGGCTGTTTCCCGCTCATCGCTGTGGACTCTTTATCTGCCCCGAATGCATTCAGCCGTATAGGGAGCGAATTCGGGGACAACGAGCAAGCGCATTCAGCACTCGCCTGGGCTGTTTTGTCTCCACACCCGCCGCCCATTCGGTGTGTGGGCGTCTGCTATATTAAATTAGTCGTGAGCCACTGCCGGCTGCCGCAGCAGCCCCAAAGTCCGGCACTTTTTCACGGCACACTATTCATACGCGGCGCAGGCATGGATTTATTCATCCGGTTTTATCCTTCTTATTTTCTGGCGCATTGTTTATTGTGTGGCCGAATTATTGATGAAAATGGGGGTAGGAAAGAGCCAATTGGCAATTAATAGGAGAGATTACAAGATTAGGCGACTTGATTATGATGATAGAAGAATATTAAAATTGATTTGCGGAAAAATTGATAATTATAACCCCAAAGGGAGATTAGGAATTCGCAGAAACTTGGCAGTGAATTCGCCGCGAAACAAATATTCTCTCGGCATTTTTCTCGCCCAGCGGGTGGTGGTGGGAGATTGCTCCTCTTTCCGGCGCTGGTGCATTCGTAAAGGCTTCCGGACGCTAATTAGCTGTGCCTCCATTAAAAACCAACACCCGCCGCCCTACGCGACCGCTGGACGACGACATGCGAGGAGGCGCATTTATCGGCGGGGGCACCACAAGAATTCATTGGAATGGCACGGAGAGTGGGTTAGAGATGATGAGAGAGGAATTTGCGCGCATAAATTGAGAGGGCGAATGTTTTTTCCGGGCTTTGAACGAAGAAGATCCCTTATTGAACGGGGATCTTTCTCGCCTTGGACAAGCTGTGTTGGCGGTTGTGAACATTTTAATTTTAGTCTTCCCGTGTTGTCGAAGAGCATTCCTATTCTATGCTCTCGCACATCAATCATTATCCGCGGGCAGCGGAAGCTGCATCGATTGGAGAGTCAGTCAGTAGAGCATCAACGCTCGGGCATAAGTCGCGTAATTTGATCCCTTATCAAACAAAAGTTGTTCTCACATTCAGTGTCCTATCAATAGAATTGCGGGTTATGATAGGGGTGTCAATGCTAGGCGCACACTGGTCCAAATTTGGAGACGGCCCACGTAACCCAGAGGGCCGATCTGGTGGGCAGTCCATTCTCGGCACGACACACACCTATTCCGCAGAACGCGCACCCACGGCTCGCCGCTACCCGCTACGCGTTTTAATAATTGTCGCCCCTGCGAATATCTCTAGGGGCAACAGCCGCCATAACGGCCTTGCCTTTCTCTCCGCACTCTTGCTCGCCATATCGGCACACAGCTTGAGGAGAAGGAGATTTGTGCGAATTAAGAAGACGTGTGAGTGAAATGAAGGGACAGAAGAAAGCGCGCTTGTTCCGCACCACGCTCAATTCGTCATGCCATTCCAAATGGAGAATGGAAGCCTGCTCGACAGCAACAAAAGCGGCGGAAACGTGTTGTGTGCGAAATGAAAAAATGAAGAAAGTGTGGGCAAAATGAATTGCAGGAGCAAAGACCCGTGTTGGGTACTCTAATCAAATGAAATAAACTTGCAAAGTAAAGAGAAACGGGGTTGTTCACTTCCAGCAAATTCCCGTGCAAGTGGTCGACATCAAGTCCATGGGCCCAAGGATCGTGGTCAGCGACAGCCAGGAGTCGGTGCACTTCATGCGCTACAAAAAGGCGGTGAGTCGGTCTTCTCAGTGAGGTCCCCTGTTTTGGTTATCTTTTTCAATTCCAAACAACAAAGGGGACAGACAAGACATACGGCCCAAACTTATAATTGGGCCAATAATTGCGTTGTACCTCCTCTCATCTCCCCACAAAGCCAGCCCTCAATTCAGAGAACGAAAGGGATAGCAAGTTAATAAGTCTAGCTGAATGGGGATTCGGAATCCAAGCAAGAAAAGAGCTGTAGGTGGCACAAAGACGGGGAGGGGGGGTACTCGTTGTATTGAGTATTGAGATAGATAATACGATATTTTAATTTTACAAGTAGATTTATTAGAAGGAAGGTATGTGCGATAGGCGCCAAGCAGTTCTGTTTTGTATTTATATCGTTCGTTGAGTGGTGTGAGATGATAATCACGATTTATGGGTGAAATGATGCCAAATTGCTCATTTTGGTAAACGCCATATAAAAGAAGCGGGGGAAGGGCCGAGGCTGGACTAAGAGTTGAATGACTTTTGGCTTTGAAACGTGTGTTTGGTTTTTGCCGCACGGAGGGCTTCTATTTGTGAAGTCTCCAGCAGCAGTTGGAATGGCAAAAGAGAACGACACGGCGGACCGCTGCTGGACTGACATGTCCGGTTAGTGGGACGACCTCACTCCCGCTGCAGCAGTTCCCAAGTGGCACTTTATCGATATTTTGGCGCGCGTAGGAGTATGAAAAAAGAAAGCATTTATGGCCGCGGGGCAGAAGTGGATTGGATGCGGACGGGGCAGTGATGACTGATGGTGGCCGCCGATGTTTGGAGGGGAAAAGCGGCAGAGAAAGTGGAGGGGCCGCCGAAGTAGCAAGAGACACACTTATCCCCCATACCTTTCGGGAAGAGGCGCTGACCCAAATTTGTTCCCAGGAAAACCAATTGGTGGTGTTCGCCGATGAGACCACTCCTCGCCACGTCACCTCTGTCTCGCTGCTGGACTACGACACCGTTGCAATTGCCGACCGTTTTGGCAACATCTCCATCGTGAGTGGGTCTCATCGGACAGCAGTTGTCCCAAACATGGGGCGGCGGCCACGAGAAATAAACATCGCCGGATTCGGATAGTTTCTTTCGCCTTGCAGATGCGCCTGCCGAAAAATGTGGCTGAAGAGGTGCAGGAGGATCCGACCGGTGTGCGTGCGCTCTGGGATCGAGGCAACATGAACGGAGCCTCACAGAAAGTGAACAATTAAAAGCACTTTGTTTTTGGCCGAAATCATTTATTTTTCAAAATATCCGCATTTTGCTTTTATAAATTTCAAGATGGAGCTGATTTCGCAGTTCTATGTGGGCGACATGGTGGCCAAGTTACAGAAGACGAGCATTGTTCCTGGCTCGGACGACTCCCTGATCTACACGACCATCTCGGGCGCAATCGGAATGCTCGTCCCGTTCCTCTCCAGAGATGCACGCAAACGGCACCACCCTGAATCAATTGTTTTTCCGTTCACAGGAATTCGAGTTCTTCCAAACGCTGGAAATGCACATGCGTGTAGAGAACCCGCCGCTGTGCGGACGTGACCATCTCGCCTATCGCTCTTTTTACGCTCCATGCAAGGTGGCAAAAGACGAAGAAGTTTGCCCTCATTTGCATGATTTTTTGCTGTGCAGTTCGTTGTGGACGGCGACATTTGCGAGCAATACGCCACACTGGAGCCGAACAAGCAGCGCGAGATTTCCGCCAGTCTGGGCCATAAACCGGGCGTTGTGGTCAAAAAGTTGGAGGACTTGCGGACGCGATACGCGTTCTGATCTGACACTCATGATTCAATCTGTTTGTCCAGTTTTCAATATTTATTTGTTTGCTTTTTTTGCTGTCACGCGCGACGCGGCATCCAATCACGTTTTATTTTACCCCTATCAATGGTCTCGTGTTCCGAATAAATTTAAAGGCAGAGCGCTGAACACCTACCATTCACATTGTTTGATCCAATTTTAAATATATTTTCCTCGTCTCTATATTTGCACTGCTTTATTCTTTATTCAAGTTTCCTCTGTTTCTCTCCATCAGATTATTCACAGCTCTTCTTAGCGCTCAAAATGAAGCCGCAATACAAAGTCGGTGAGTTGGAATGGTTTCATTTTTGTTCATTTTTAAACCAACTTTCCTTTCAGCCGACATTTCGCTGGCCAGCTTCGGCCGCCGCGAAATCACTCTCGCCGAGAACGAAATGCCTGGACTGATGGCAATGCGGGTTTGTTGAACGCGGTAGCCGCGACAAACGGCAACCAATTTGCTCGTTCAGGCAAAGTACGGACAGCAAAAACCCCTGAAGGGCGCACGAATTGCCGGCTGTCTTCACATGGTATTTAATGGGATTTACAAATGAGGAGCCTTTTTCCCAAAGATTGGCATATGGGCTTCCGTAAAATTTCCACAAATAATATGTAACAATAACATTAACCCGTTGTCGTTCAGACCGTTCAAACTGCAGTGCTGATCGAGACACTGATCGAGTTGGGGGCTGAGGTAATACTTGGTGCTCGCCTCCAATGTTGAAGCCGCCTTACAGGTCCAATGGTCTTCGTGCAACATATTCTCCACGCAGGACCATGCGGCTGCCGCCATAGCGCAGCGAGGGGTGCCCGTGTACGCGTGGAAGGGCGAGACGGAGGAAGAGTACGAGTGGTGCATTGAGCAGACACTGATTTTCCTCGACGGGAAGCCGCTCAACATGATTCTGGACGATGGCGGGGATCTGACCAACCTGGTGCACCATAAGCATCCGGAACTCCTCTCTGGCCTCATCGGATTGTCTGAGGGTTTGACTGGTGACAGCTCAACCACAGAGTTTAAAATATCAGAAACCACGACCGGAGTGCACAATTTGGCCAAAATGTTGGCCGAAGGCAAACTCATGGTTCCGGCGATCAACGTCAACGATTCGGTCACCAAGTCCAAGTTCGACAATTTGTACGGTATCCGCGAATCGCTTCCCGACGGAATCAAAAGGGCAACTGACGTAATTCAAACGCATTTTTTGCCTGGAGATGCTTATTGCCGTCAGGTGATGCTCGCCGGCAAAGTGGCTGTTGTGGCTGGCTACGGCGATGTGGGCAAGGGTTCTGCCGCCGGTTTGCGCAATTTCGGTGCTCGAGTTATCGTTACAGGTAAAAATATTGATCGAAAGTGGGCGGGCAAGAAAATGTGCTCCACAGAGATCGACCCGATCAGCGCCCTCCAAGCAGCGATGGAGGGATACGAGGTGAACACGCTGGAGGAGGTGGCTTCCAGAGCGCAAATCATTGTGACCACCACCGGCTGCAAAGATATTGTGCGCGGCGAGCACATGGTCCAGTTGCCGGAGGACGCGATCGTTTGCAACGTGAGAGGGCAAAACATTCCAGACGTTTTGTTAGAGGGGAGATGTTTTTGTGATTTCTCAGGTTGGACACTTCGACTGCGAGATCGACGTGAAATGGCTGAACGAGAACTGCGTGAGCAGGGAGCAAATAAAGCCGCAAGTGGACCGCTACTTGCTGAAGACCGGGCGCCACGTGATTCTGCTGGCCGAGGGACGGCTGGTGAACCTTGGCTGTGCCACTGGGCACTCCTCGTTCGTGATGTCGAACAGCTTCACCAACCAAGTGCTGGCGCAAATCGGTATGAGTCTAAGCCGTCGGACGAGCCCATTAGGCGCTCCACTTTGCAGAGCTCTACACCAAGCACAACACTCCCCAGGCGTACAAAATCGGACTGTACGTGCTGCCCAAGCTTCTGGACGAGGAGGTGGCTCGCCTCCACTTGGACAAACTTGGCGTGAAATTGACTAAACTCACGTCGGAACAGGCCAAGTGGGCGACTGCTTCACATTGCGCTGATTCAGTCCTTTTAGGTACTTGGGCATCCCGCAAGAGGGACCCTTCAAGGCGGACCACTACCGCTATTAGGATGGATATCCGAGGGAATTCTAAGAAGGAAGGGGAGCAGCAGCAGCAATGTCGCTTGCCATATAAACCATATTGTTGACCAAAATGTTGTGCCTTAGTATTTAATTTTATTTATTTATCGGTCCGAATTTAAAGTTGCGGCGGGACTTTACAAGTGCCAACGGACACTTTGCATATGTAGATCAACTAAGTTAGTGTTGAGCAAGATTTATGCATCTCTTGTTGGAATTTACCCAAAATTGCGAAGGAAACGGAGAAAAATGCGTGAATAGATTTTGTGATAAAGCGACAACATCTCCATTCGGTGGGGAAAAGGGCGCGGGAACGGTCTTGCGGGAAAAGCGAATCAAACGTACATATATCAATCATATCCGATGGAATAAGTCACAGCCCATTTTCGCGTCCATCCATCCAGTCCCTTGCTTTTTTATTTCCCGACAAAGTTTATTTTCGGCCCATGGCCAAATTGCAAATTGGCTCCGCTTGCTCTGTTTCCTCTGCCGTTTGGGCGCACATCCAAAATTAGCCGCCATTGTCTCATTCAGAAATGAGGCCCAGTCGGATGGGCGACTGGAATGGACCGAAAACGGCAGACATGGGGTGGGGGGGGGCAACAAATGGTCAGCCGGAATCGTGGCCGAGTCTGCTGTAACGATGAGACGGGGATTTGGGGCGACACAGGCGGAGACTGGATTGCGTGAATTGGAGGGAACTAATTTGGGCGCTGCGAGGAGAGGGACGGCTGCGTCCTTTGTTTGGGCATCCTTCCTTCCTGCGCCGTCCACAATCCAGCTGGATTCGTGCCATTGCTGCGTCATCGTGTCCTGTTCAGCAGATTGCTGTTGTTCTTCTTCGGCTCCCAGTCCGCCGACTTTGCCTTCCAGCGCGTGTAATTCGCTTCCAGTTGGGTCAACAGGTGCGACAACTCGGCAAATTCGCACCACAGCGCGAATGTCTCGCGCGCGAACATGTCGACGAAAGTGCACTGAACGAACGGACAATGTCTGGACTGGGCACATTTGTCGCAGGAGTCCGAACCTGTGTCAGCGGGATGTTGCACGTCTCGCGGTCAAAGCCCTTCATGGTGACCGGCAGTTTTCGCTCCACCTCTTCCGCGGTCTGGTCAAAGTACTCCTCCACAATGCGCATCGCCCACTGGTGACACAGACGCCAGTCCCGGCTGAGAAGGAATGGGATCAGAAGAAGAAAGCACACATTTTAAGAACACTAAGATGCCCGCGATTGAGGATTGGGAAAAGGGCGGATTTTTAAATGTGTGCAGATTGGGCAGGGTTATGTCATTATGTCATAGTATGTTAATGCGTCTGTGCTCACGTTGGGTTGGCAATGTCAGCGCACTTGACCATCTGCAAGGGGGAGTCCAATTGATGCATGAGTTCGACAACTGACCATGCGGCAAATGATCAGCGAGTTCGTGTCTCGGTCCTCGTCCGCGTCCGGCATGATGGCCATCAACTGCTGGAACTTGGCCAGATGCTCAAAGTGCTTGCTCATGTCCGTCGCCAGCACCATGTCGATCACTGCTTGGCGCATTTGGTTGAATTCTTCGCGCGGCAGCTTCGCGAAAATGTTCACGCCTGGCTGTGCTAGCGTCAGCTGAAACGCCAGTGCAACCTGAAATGACAAAAAATAAACAAAATGCCAGAAAATTAAGAAAAAAAGTCAAAGCCCTTAAGCTCAAAGCCCAAACCCAAGACACCAGACCAACTCACATGGTGGTTCTCCAGGATGGACTGGTCATTGTAGAGCACCGCGAGGCGTTGACGAGTGTTCATCAAAAAGGAAAGAGAATAAGCTGCAACATATTTGTGCAATGTTCGCAAAATGGACTATGGGAATGGGACTTGGGATCTGCACCGAGTAATGGTGTGATAGACTTTTTAGCAATGTCGTCTGTGATCTATCGTTTCGCCATTACAAGGTGTTTCGGCCAAGGACATGGGGAGTCATTGCAGTTCCGGTCACGCCAAATTTACCAGGAACGCGTTTCCACGGCCTGGATGGTCCAGGTCGTGCACCGTGGCAGCGATCAGTGCCGCCGGCGCGTGCTGGTCTTGGATGAGCTGGCCGACCGGGTCCGAGTTGAGGAAGTAGGATGTCGCCTGAAGCACGTCAGCGGCATGGGTGGCGTTGTGGTAGGCGTTGCCGGACTGGTAGTTGGCCTCGATCACGGCCAGCCACTTGGCCAGCACGTCCGGGGCACACTGCAGTGCCTCGGCCACACTCCAGCGCTCAAATATCTTGGTGCCCAGACTGCTCAGCGGGTGGTGGTCGGTCACGCGCTCCAGCTCGATCACGTCAAAGTCCCAGGACGCCTCTCGCTCCAGCACGCTGATGATCTCGGTGGACACACGTCGGCGCATTCCCAGTCCGGCCAACGTGTTGCCCTCGCCCGCGCCGGCCCCTGGGCCACCGCCAACCATGCCCATTATGCCGCTCACGTTGCTGCCCTGCGAGACGCGCCGCTGCTGGTGGTCCCGAAACGCATCTACCACCGAACGCTTGCGCTGCCTGTTCGGGTGGTGCAGCTGCAAAAGCGAGGGGCTCAATCCGACCGCGTGTTCCGGATTGATCTCAGAGCTAAAGGGTCTTTGGGGGTCGGACTGACCCGTATCAGCCCGTCGTAGTAACCGCTGGCGATGCGGTCGTTGTCGCGAAAGCGCGTGATCGTAGGCGTGTACAGCTCGTGGTGCGAGGATAGAATGCGCATTGCCTCGCGCAGCTGGGCCTGCGTCTCTTCGTCGCAGCGGTGCACAATGTTGTTCAGCGCGCTCAGAGCCTCCGTGATGGGCGCGTCCACCAGCTGCTGGACGCCGCCCGAAGAGCGGCTCTTGAACAGGGTGGCTAAAGGTCAGAGGGCGATTTGTTGAGAGGCCCCTTCCTGTGCCCAGTCGGCACTCACCGTCCGCACTGCCCCTCTTCACGTAGACGAACTGCTGGCTGAAATATGGGGGTACGCCACGTCGACACATCGGTGCCCACCTGTTGGAGCTGGTCGGCACAGCGATGCACTGCCAGTCGGAGGAGCGTCTGCGGCCAACGATGCCGGTGGGCGATGGCGGCGTCTTCTGGCCGACCAACAGCGGGCTCTCCGGCTGCGCCCCGTCCACGGCGAGACGAGCCTCGCCGCCGTGCGCCTTCTCGCGGCCCGCGACGATGTCGTCGAAGGAAGAGGTGGTGATGGTCGGCGGAGGACTGGTCGCCGCGCTCCAGGTCACCGAGGCGGCGGCAGCTGCTGTCGCACTGGCCGCTGAAAGAGCACAACTAGAGAAGTCGCACCGAGGCAATTTGAACGGAAGGCCCTTCTGTGCACACCGATTGCGGCCGCCGCAACGTGGTTCATCGCTCTGGAGTTGCGGCCCGCACCCGGCTCCACTGCGCCGTCCGAGCCCAGCACCAGGCCACGACTCCTGCCCGTCTGCACTTCGTATCTGCGCAAAATCATCAACGCTCAGTGACGGAGTCCAGGTCCAAAGCGCTGAACTCACGCTCTGTTCACGTATTGGACGATGTTGCGCTCGTCGCAGATCTTGATCGGCTGCTGCGCCTCCTCCACCACGGCGAACAGGGCGGGCACAGCGCGCAAGCGGGAGCACAGGCGGGAAAAGTGCTCGCACAGCGAGATGTCCGTGGAGGAGCGCAAAAAGAACTGCAAACGGAGAAACGTTGGGAGGAGCTGTGCAAATTGGACCTGTTGCACGCGCAGCTTGGTCATCTGGCGCAGACGGCGGTCGTTGGGCACTGGAAGGGGCGGGATTCTGGGGGCCTCAAAAGCGTGCGAACGTCGGTCGAGCAGCAAGGCGAACAGCGCCTCCTCGTCCTGTTCCGCGTCCCCGTTTTCAGCTCGCAGCGCGCGCAGTGCCTCTGCCCACTCGGCCTTGGAGCTGGCGTCCAGCAGCACCAGCACGGGACGCCGCTGGCGCATCTCCTCGGACGCAGAACGCGAGTGGCACGCCTTCGACGAGGGGACATTTGGGCCCAGAATTGAATGCGCCGAGCGGACCTGGACTTCCCATTTGTTTTGGCGCAGCGCGGAGATGAACGGACAGTCGGCGAACGGGAAGGAGGTGGACGGCTGTGCGCAGGGGGCGAAGAAGGGCGCCGAAGAGGGAAGCACCAGCAGAGCCTGGAGTCCGGGGACTGTCCAACTGGGAGGAGTCGGCCGCCCACCCGCTTGCAAGGCTTCAGCAGCATCGGCCCGTACTGGTCGGCCAGTCGCGGCGAGCAGGGCGGCGACGGGGACGAGCACGACGGTGAGTCGGCCAGCATGGCGCGGCACTCCTCGGGGCCCGCGCCTCCGACGGTGTTGTTCTCTCCCGACTGCTGGCCGTCCGCGTACTGCAACTGACATTCGGGACCAGATGGGGCTTCCGTTCCCACAACAATCAACCTGGACAGCTCGCGGAGGTCGCCCGCTGCGCTGGTGGGTGCCCTTCAGAATGCCCTCGGGCTGCCGCCGCCCAGTGCCGCCGCTGGCCTAGAATGCAAACCGCGACTCCCCCACCTCCCGGCGAGCCCACCTTTGTGCCCAGTTGCGTGCCCAGCTGCCGCAGTTGCACTCTGGCGCCCTTCTTCTGGCCCTTCTGTCGGCCGCCGTTGGCCAGCGCCTTGTCCGCGTCGTCGTCCGACGAGGCGCCGGCGGAGGAGCAGGACGCCGAGTCGGGGCTGTCCGAGCCGGAGCAGCACCAGCGCATTGACTGAAACTGAAAGGGCAAACGACACGTTGGTGGCCAAACGCGAGAGATGTGCTGTTCCTGCTGGACACGAGGAATTGGGCGGGTGCAGAATACACAGAGAACGCCGTTTGGCGGCGAATCGAGACAATCTCTGGCCGATGCCGCTGCTCAGCCGCGGAGAATGCGCCCACTCCCCATCGTCACTTGGCCGCGTCCTCCTCCCGCGACAAATTATTCGCGTCGCTCGGGGGCGCGTAATGCAATTAAGTGGGTGCGGGAAGGGAAGGGAAGGAGATGGGGCCCGGGAGGGAGCGGATGAATAATGGATGCGGCGGCAGTGCTGGGATCGATTGGGCCAGGCGCCGAAAGGAGACGGAGAAAGGGGGCTCTGGAGGGCAAACAGGAGTGCTCAAACGGGATCCCCCCCGGGCCAAAGCAATGATTCCGCCCAAAATTGCTCCAAATCGGGGCCAGCCAATCGTTCATTTCTGCGAGGCGCTGTCTTGTGGTCCGGAATTGGGTCTCTCGCGAGTGCTGTTTGCGGGGGGCGCGAACAATGTTTGCCGAGCCAGCCGGGTCCCTCCCAAACGGCGGCCGAGGGAGGCGCTTCCCGCCGCCTGGCCGACCGATGTTTGCCCAATCTGAGGGCAGGACCCGATGAATTTGTTGTTGACGCGACGCAGCGGACGGGCACGAGAATGGGCAGCACTAATTGGGAATGGGACACGCGAATTGAGCGGCAAAGGGCCGCCGCCGAATTTGGGTGCGGCATCGGGATTGACCCGCCGCCGAGGAGAGGGACCCGCTGCTCCGGCCGGCAAAGCTGTGCCCGCCGGCGTGACGCAAATGGGCGCCGGCTGGCGGAGGACAGAGTCGATCGCCCCGTGCGTGCCAGAGTGCTAGAGAGCCAGCCCTGCCGGCCGCTGGCGTCCCTTCCCCTCCGCCCGCGTGCGGCTTCTCCCAGCCGGGCAGCCAGCGAAGGGCGGGCCCAGACGACGTCAGCGGCCGCGAGACGAGCACGGAACGAGTGGCGGAGGGAGGGGAGGGCGGTGCGCCGGGAGTAGTGCACCGCTCCGGCTCATTAGGGATGCGAGAAGCGGACACGCACACCTGTCCCTCTGCCAGTCTGATTCCTCTGCCACCCCGCTGGTCACCAGCGCGGTCGGATTTGCCCAAAACGGAGGCCTTCCGTTCGCCGAGGGGAATAAAACACGGCGAACGGGAGGAATCGGCCGAGAATGGGCTGCCTGCTGGAATGAACTGAATGGGCCGGGGCCAGGGCGGCCAGGATTGTGGGGCGCTGATTTATTCGTCGGGCGAATGAGCTGGCAATGGAAAGGGAAAGGGGGAGGGCGGGGGAGGGAGCGAGTGAGAGCGACCGACCCTCCCTGTCTGCGGCAATGAACATCGCAACACGCATCGATTGGCTGGCCGAACAATGGCAACGCGCTCCGGGCTGGGCAAACAGTCCGAGTCCCGGGCACAGAAATCGCTGTCGGTTGCCGCCAAAGTTGGCCTCTGGAAATAGCACGTGTCGGGAGAGACACCGCCGGTCCCTCTGGTCCCCCTCTGTCCGATTTCGCCAAATGTCCGTTTGCATTTTTGTGGCCTTTGGTCCTGAGCGTAATTGAGAGCAGCGGGCGGGGAGTGGACGCGCGCACATGGAATGAGAGGGATGTGCAATTTGGCACTGACACTGGCGAGCGACAAATGTTTGGCGAGCAAGCGGGAACAATAAACGGCGGCCAATAAAGTCGCACAGACGGATGGGTGGCGGCCAAACGGCGGCGAAAGGGAGAAGGGACGGGCGGCGGGAACAACACTTTGGGCGGAAAATCGAATTTTGGGGAAGGGGCGGGAGGGAGTGGACAGCAGCTGAGGCTCCGCACTCACTCCGGCTGCACCGTTTTCGACGAGGCGCCTGACGCGTTCCTTGGAACTGCTGGGCCCAATCGCAACATTGGGCGGGCACAACAATTTCGGGGGAAGGAAGTGCCCAATCTGGGGCGCAGGAAGCGGGCGGATGGGGAGGGGAATGCGACTGGCTGCGCCAATCCGATTGGCCATCTGGCCCGCCGACTTAGCGAAACGGGACCAAACGCAAAAAGTGTGTGCGATTTGGGGCAATGATGATGAATGGGCGAGATAAGAGGGACGGAACGGCGGCCCAGAGCTGGCTGGCGGCGGTGATAAGCGGGCGGCCGAGGGAGGAATGTGTGCAGAGGGTGGATTTGCGAGACGGTGGAGAAACCGCGGTCACTGGGCCCGGATCTCGATCATCTCGAACCCTGTACCAGACCCCAATTGCCCTCTCCCTCCAGCAGAGTTGTTGTGCCCACACATGGGTGCGTAATTGCCCCGCCCTCCGCACCTTTCAACTTTGCCCAAAAATGCGTGGGCGGCGGAGGAAAGGAAGGTCGGAATAATTCACTCGCAGCACTCCCAGAGCAAAGTGACTAACACCCGACAGCACTCCATTCCGCTCTTTTCGCCCGACGACTTCGCTTCAATTGATCTGCTGGAGCTGTTTGCGGTGCATTCGGGCCCCGCAAACGACGACTCCCGGTGGCCCTTGGCACCGGCACTTCACCCGTCCTCTCTGCCGACACGCACTCTTTCGCCCTTCCCCGCCCAAATCGATCGATCGGCGACGCAGAAGCCTGTGGGGGAACGGGGTCTGCGCCCAGTCGGCTGCAGACACACAAGCACCGCTAGCGCCCTTTGCCCCTCCCCATTTGCGCAAATAAGAAAGTTCGCGGCGGAGGAAGCGACAACAATTGCGATTGTCGTGCGGGGGACCGGATCTGTGCCCGCGAAACAATAACTTCGCCACGCTGATCGGCGGCCGCAGCCAGCCAGCCGCTTGCCAGTTCTAGTCCTCTCGTTCGGCTGGTGGTTTGCGGCTCCGTACTTCCCGCTTCCCATGACTCAGCCGATGGTCGGCGGGACCTCCGAACCCACAGATACATATGCACATGCACTAGTTCGGAGTCACTTGCCCAGATCCATCTTCCTCCCCAAGGTCAGCGCGTGGAGGGCGGCGGAGTGCGCACCCTTTGGGCCGACCGCACCTTGGCTGTGCCCGCCAGAGCCAAGGCACTCCCTTTGTTGGCCCCGGTCCCGCGTCAATCTATCTGTTCTGCTCCGCGAAGGCCAAACCCCGTGCGGCGCGGATCATGCTGCTGCTCGCCCACGCCCCTCCGGCCCTCGGCCTGTTCCGTTCCCCTGTCCACCGACCTCCCTCCCATCCATCTTCCCGCTGCCGCTCTCCAGCCCGCCTATTGTCTTGCCGCTCCCCCGCAAATCGGACGGGACCCGACAGCAAAAGCGACGATTCGCCTCGCCAGGGCGGCTCTCGCCAGCCGCCGCTCGGATCGATTGCTCGCTCTGTCCGCGGCCGAGCCAATTGGCGTTTGTCCCCAAATCGTTCGGCAAAACAAAACGCGGCAAAGGGTCCAGCTGGCGCATAAAAACGACGCAAAAAGGCATCGGCCGTCGGACCCAACTGATGCTCACCGCTCACAAGCACGCAAACGCAACTGCGAACTCTCATCTCTGTGCTTTCCGAGCCTCGATCGACAAGCTCCTTCAGCCCCTCCTCCACTTTTTCCAACCCAAAACCCGCCAAAATGCAGACTGACGTATATTCCATCTTGTTTCCTTCAGCACTGAATGGCGGCCGACGACCAGCTGAATTGCCGTGTCCAGTTCGTCAACGACATAGACCCGTTCGCCGCCTCCGCCTCCGGACTGAACCGGGAGCCGCTGAAGCCGTTGCAATGCGCACTCCACTTACACAGGCCCATCGCCGAACAGCTGCCCGAGCTGATCCGGGCGCTGAAGGCACCGCACAAGGTGCCCACTGAATGTCCGCCGCCTCACGGCTTAGCCGTTCCAGAGTGGGGACTGCTGTCTGCAAGTGCTGTGCGGGAGTGGCGCCGAGCTCGGCTCCTACCTGGACTCGGAGCTGTCGCTGAGCGAACAGCCGGACGAGCTGCACTCGCTGCAGGCCGACCCGTGAGTGGGACGGAAACATGGCTTCGCTTTTTCACCACTCTTTGTTCTTTCTGTTCCTCCAAATTCCGCGCACCAGTTTCAATTAGTCCCATTGCGAGTGCGCGAAAGGGGGCGGCGGAGTGGCGCCAATTTGGGCGGACAGGCAACATCCATCCAGTCCGGGTCCTGCCTCCACCGCCCGACCGCTTTCATCCGCCTGCGTCGCGGTCCGTCCCATTGCGGCGCAGCAGCCTCAGCTTCTCCCGTTTCACATCCCCTCCTCCCGTTTCCGCCCTTTGTCACTCGCTCTCTCTACTGATCGGGCGGAACTGGCCAGCTATTTCAGGCCACATCCGCAACAAACGCAGGAACTAATTTTGATCACATATGGGGCCAGAGGAACGGGAAAGAAGCAAGAAAAGGGGAGCAAAGGGGTTTTGGGACCGTACTCTTGTTGTGCGAAATGCAGCGGAATAATAATAACCAATAATAGGGTTTATTTTATTGCCCATCCTTGGCTTGCACCACGAAACGAGTCTCCCTGTCTCTGGTATTCAGACATTTTCGTTCGTTTTGAGCCAGCTACACGAGTGAAAGTGAACATTTTTCGCTCCCATTTTGCTTCAGAATGTGCCCCCCCCCCCCGCTTTGGACCCCGCCCTTCCACCCAGCCACTCGCTGTTCTTTCTGGCGCGCCCACTCCTCCCAATCACTTGTCCCTCGCCCACTCCCACTCCTTGCAAGGAATTGCGCGAATGGGGCAATTGGATCGAGGAGGGGAAGACAAATACGGGAGAGGGGAGGGAAAGGGACTGACTGTCCGGATGGGGCTCTTTCCTCCCGAGTGGACGCGAATGAATCAATCCCCGCACACCTGCCGCCAGCACCAATTCGGTGGTGCTGTTTGCGCAGCGGAGTTGCGCATTGCAAGACCGGGAAGGGGCAATTGTGTGTCGGCTGGCGTGTGAATGTGACGGAGTGTCCGCAGAAGACTGGTCTCCGCGCCAAGAGGCACTACTTACTGCACAGAAGAGTGCCCTTCTCCTTCTCATCCCCCCCCCACTTCTGTATCTCTCAAATTTTGCAGCGCAAAAGGGAAAGGCCGTCGCCAGCCAGCCGGAGGCAGGCGAAATTCCTTGCGCACACACCGAATCAATCCCGTCCCGCATTCCCAAATCCACTTACCGAAGCCCAAACCAGAGCACCACCAGACACATTCCTCAGCAAAAGTGAGGAATACGCACACAAATGGCCACTCTGCAGCGCCGGCCCACTGCGGCAGCCTCCTCCCGCTTCCACCGTCTGCTGCCCGGAATCATGCGGTACATTGACGAAGAGGAGGAGGAGGACATCGGCCGGCAGGACACAGTACTTATTGAACAGGGCTTTGAGATGGCGCACAAGACGGATTGGAACAACAACGAAGAGGAAATAGAAGAAGGAGAGGAGGAGGAGGGCCACACTCACTCTGATTATGAACATGGCGCTGGGTTCGTTCATCTGGTCTCGGGTTCCCAAACTTCTTTCCAGTCTTTCTATCTTTCTGTACAAATCAACTTAATCAACCAGTGTTTTACTGGCGCAACATGTCCGATCAGTCTTAGAATGCCCTGCTGCTTGGACTTGTTGGGCTGCCGTTGAAAATGTCCCAACTCTTTCCACCCTCCACAGGCTTCGTTCTGGGCTTTTGCTGCGCCAACAGCCTTCACTACGCGTCAAAGCGATCGTGAACAAGTTGCTGTACACGTCGGGCAGGGACCAACGACGAGCGTTGTTCGCGTTGAAGTCGCTGTTCCAGGAGGACAAGGATCTGGTGCACGAGTTTGTGCAGAACGGCGGACTGGCTGCGCTGGTCCAGTTGGTGAGTAAGGAATTTTTGGGCAATGAGTTTGATTGACATTTTGCACTGTTTCTCACTGGCAGGGCAGAAGCAGCGACCAAAACCACCAGAATCACATTTTGCGCGCCGTCGGTCAACTGATGTTGTACGTGGATGGCATGAACGGAGTGATTGCCCACAGCGACACCATTTGCTGGCTGTATGAGCTGCTCGACTCGCCGGTGGGTCAAACTAAACAAGCGATTACTATGTAGACAGCTGCCTCTTGGTGCCAACATCAGTGTGCAGTACAGCTCATTCGGGCAACGGCCAAACGAGCCACCGGCCATATTTTGCTTTTAAGCGTTATTTTATTGTTTTAAAGCGAATTCATATATTTGCATTATTAGTTATTACTTATTACAAAAGCTACAGAGCAAAATATGGTCTGGTGGCCCGAATGGCCATTCCCGACCAGCCTGAATGTGATACAGCTAACCATCAATAACAACCCACCCAATGCCACTGACGCAATAACATCGATGGGAAGTTAGTAGTGAGTGAGAGCTTATTTTGAACTGTTTCCTCTTTTTGTTCATTTCTTGAGTTGCCGTTTCCATTTCTTGCCGCCTTTCAGTTCTACGAACGTCAACTGTCGCTGAGTGCTCATCGCGTCGAATGGGTATTACCTACAATATGGCCTTTCTTGCCTTTGTTTTTGGCTTTTATCTGTTTCTGTTCGTGCATCTTCATTTTTTAGAATATTGCAGTAATTTTCCGTCAAAATGCCTAGGTTTCAGTAAAACAATTTAAATTTATCCAACGCATGCGACTTTGCCAACAACCAAAGCCAAAGCCACCACAATACCAACCAATCCACCGATCCATGTTTCCACTCCCGCCCCAATTTACAATCCATTTGCAGTATCGACTGATCGTCAAAACAGCCATCAAGCTGTTGCTGGTTTTCGTGGAATACACCGAATCGAACTCACTGCTCTTCCTGGCCGCAATCGTCAAAGTCGAACGGGCAAAAAGTAAACAATTAATTGAGGCCATTAAATGACTTGTGCGTCCACTCTTTGCACAGACAGACCAGATTGGTACAGCCTTATGCGCATCCTGAACGAAGTGCAGGCTAGCGATGAGGAGACGCTGATTTTCGGAATAACCGTCATCAACAAAACATTGCACGGAGTACCGGATCAGGTCAGTCTGAAGAGATTGATTTGATTTGGGCTTTTGACTTTCAATTTTCGACAACAGTCGTTTTTGAAATCGCTTACATGGGCTTAAACTATTTCTTAAAATACATATTATATTATGAATTTATGTTTTATGAAGATAAAGTAAAAACTAAAAACTGAGTTGCGCCTTGCGCTCAATGAATAAAAGTGAAAAATTTAGGCAAGAAAAAATGAAATTTTATTTCGGATAAGGTTAATTCGAAATTCGAAACCAAAAGTGGTTGAAAAAGCTACCAAATGTTTGCATCAATATTTAACGCGTCATAACTTTGTTCAGAATGGTCAGATCGGCCTAATTTTGTGAGCTATTTACTGCTGGAGTGTTCGGGGGTACTATTGAGTTTACGAAATATTTGGTAGCTTTTTCTACCATTTTGGGCATTTTTAATCTTTTCCGAATAAGTATGGACTTTTCTCCAAATTTGGGATTACTACATTACTATTCCATTTTGCATTAATTGACGTTTTAACGCTAAAGGACACGTTCTTCGACATTGTGGACTGTTTGGAGAGTCAGGGAATGGAGAACGCGATTCAAGTGATGGGTCGAATGAACAACGCGCAGCTCAGTCAGCAGTGTGCGCTCTACGAGCAAGAGTTGCGAAAGGAGGACGCAGCACTGGATAGCGACTCGTCATCCGTGGGCGCACCGAACGGAGTTCCGTACAATGGCGTGGCCAAAATGAGGTGGTATTCAATGTGTTTAAAGCAGTATAATAGATAAAATTTTGAAAATTAGTACGCATAATGCATAATCTAATCGGTTAAAACAATAGATGTACTTATTTCATTAAGAAGCTAGCAGATATATGCCTATGTAGGTATTCATTGTTAATGTCGTTTTTCAGATTGAATGGACATGCGATTGCGACAGATCGTCGGAACAACATGCGGAAGAGGCAGCAGGAGCACGAGGAAGAGATGCGCCAAAGTTCCAAGAACATCATTACCAAACTGGAGGAACAACAGCGCAGAACGGCAGTGAATGACACAGTGTCAAAGGTGTTGCCGCCGAATGGGCTCTCCAAGAACGGGAGCAGCAGTGGCGTCGACGGAAAGCCGAGCCAGAAGCGGCTAGAGATGAACTCCAGTCTGGACGAGATGGCCGAGAAGTTCGAGAAGAGTCTGCAGTTGGACAAGCAGAAGGTCGGGCTGGCCGCCCGTGTGCAACCGCCACCCGCGCTAAATCTAGCCGCCAAGCTGGAGCTGGAGAAGGAGAACATTGGGAATGGACAAGAGTTGAACGAGAATGAAAATGAAGGCGAGGAGAATGGGGAACCGGCGAGGCCGATGAAGGCACCGCCACCCACCATCCCGACAAACATATTTTCGCCAACCGACAAGAAAAGCATGGAAATCCCGGAGCCAGTCAAGGAGCCCACTCCGCCACCAGAACCGGAGAAACCGAAAAGAGTAAGAACATGACTTTATTACTCCAAAATCCACATATTTCCAACACACCTTGTCTTATATTGTATCCTTAGTTGTTCTGGTTGGTTACTTTCATTGTTATTCAGGTGATTGTGGAAGAGGACGACGGCGGTGGCGGTGGATTTGCAGCAATGCTGCAGCGTAGAGCGAAGAAGATGGAGAGCGGGTCCACGCTGCGCAAAGGCATCATCGAGACAAAGCCGTCGGAGTCGGAAACAAAGTGGAAGGAGGCGGCAGAACGACTCAAGGACAAGCCGGTTAGGATGCGATGCAGGGGGAAGAATTACACGTTTCTCCAGATGATCATTAACGACCTGGACTTCTCCGAGTTCATCGAGTTCGAGCAGGATCCGCTGGTGCTGGCCCGAATGGCGCAGGTGGCGCAGGACAAGGGGTTGTTGCCAGGAGCACCTGCCCCGCCCCCTCCACCGCCACCTGGTCAGTTTTCCTTATACTCCTCAATTTTCAAAACGTCATTCGCGCTCAGGAATTCCTCCGCCGCCCCCTGCATTCGGGAACGCACCGATACCTCCACCGCCCGGTGCCCTTCCGGTGCCGAACAATCCGCGCTGCAGAGAGCCAAGTCCAGGCCCGAGCGCGTCCAAGAACGCGTTGCTCAAGCTGCACTGGAAAGAGGCACAGCACGAGGTAACCATGGGAGAAGAGCGACCGCAAAACGAGACCAACCATTTACAGGCTCCTCCTGTACCGGCTCTAAAGCGCAAAGGGACGTTTTGGACCAAGGTGCAGGCACCAGAGATAGACACTTCGAAGCTGGCGCGCCTGTTTGAGCAGAAGCCGAAGGAGGCGGTGGTTAAGAAGCCGGGCACTGAGGCGAAGCCCCAGGTGCTCCAAGTGCTCTCGGTGAAGCGATCGCAAGCCATCAACATCGGATTGACCAAATTGCCGCCGATCAGCGTGATCCCGGCCGCCATTCGAGTCGATCAAAGATTCAGAAATCGCTCAATTTCTAATTTGCAGAAATTCGATGCAACTGTCTTGAACAAGGAGGGCATTGAAAAGGTTTGGAAGAAAAACTGGCCTAATTTTTAGAAGACTATTTTTTAACTCCTGGTTAATTCTTTATTGCGAAGCGTTGACCGTTCAGATTCTGTCGACAATGATGCCCAGTCTGGAGGAGGTGGAGCGCATTCGGGAGGCCCAAGGCGAGAACCCAGACACTCCGCTAGGCCAGGCGGAGCAATTCATGCTCAGCTTGAGCGAGATCGACTGCCTGCTGGAGCGTCTAAGGCTGTGGTTGTTCATGTTGGACTACCAGAACGTGGTGAGTATTATATGTCGACATATATATGTAATATTTGACCCAAAACATCACATTTCCAAGGAGAAAGACGTTGCCGAGGCACTGATGGAGTGGAACAACGCGATGAAGGAAATCGAGGAGTCGCGCACATTCCGAGTTGCAATGGGCATGCTGCTGACCATCGGCAACGCGCTTAACGGCACTGATGTGGGTGTGATGGACATCTAAAAATTTGAAAATACAACCGAATTTTTGTTTCGAAACGAATACCTTTTTGTAGCGGGGCAGCGACATTCAAATTAATGTCGAACTTCTATAGATCTTGTCCTACTTGCTATTATTGCCTCAGATCAAAGCCTTCCAACTGGATTACTTGGGTCGCGCAGCGGAGGTGAAGGATCCGGTGCACAAGTACCCGTTGACGCACCACTTGGCAGAATACATGATCGACAACTACACGGACGGCACTGACCTCTACTCGGAATTGGGCTCAGTCTCGCGCAGTTCAAGAGTCCGTTCAGTTTGACTAAAGTGGTGTCCACTCAAAAGTTTTAGCTGGATTTTGATGCGGTGTTTGACTCACTGAAAAAGATGGAGCATGACTGCAAATCGTGCTTTGACTACGTAGCCAAAATATCGCAAAAGGACAACAACAGTTCGATGAAGAACAAAGTAAACGTTTTCTTGACGGAGGTAGCCGAGCGAATACACCGTCTCAAGCATGTACAACGAACGACAACTCACCGGTGAGATGGGAATCACTGTTTCAATTTTCATCATATCAGTGATTTTTTCGTCAGATCTGATGAGATTCCTCTCATCTTTGGTTCAAATAATCAATCATACGATTGTGTGATTTATGACCATATCTATGATGAAAATCATCATAGAAATATGAAAACATTATGTCAATTAAATGATTAGAGATTAGGCTTTAATTAGAGCCCTATTCAAGATGGAACGCCTTTTTGCTGTACTTTGGCTACGCGCCTGGCGATGTAAAGGACCAGAAGCCGCTGAACGTGTTCAAAATGGTCATCGAGTTTGCACTGGAATACCGTACTAACAGGTTCGCAAGGAATGGCAGCTTTCTCAGTGAACAAATAGCCTTGCAGAGACAAGATTCTGCAAACGAGGAAGCGACTTCAAGAGAAACGAGAACGCAATAAGACGCGAGGCATGATGATCGGCGCCGCCCAGAATGCGTTTGGAATACAGAAGAAGAGGGTCGGGGGCGGTAAAGCCAGCAGTGATGCTCTGATGTCAGACAAAGAGGTATTAAGTAATTCGGAAGGGAAGTGGGAAATGTTCGGCTATTTTGCGTTTTAGCGGCACCAAGAAATGTCTCGTTTGCTGACTGGTGGTGGTGTGACGAATGGAGATGACACGGTGCTGAGAAAGAGAATTGGACCGGCACAGAACGATAGATCACGAATTGCGGCGCAGACCGAAGGTGGGGGGGGGGGGGCGTCTCTCTTACTTAAAGGCGTGCTTATGTTCGTTGCGTTTGCAGCTCTGCGGAGTGGGCCCGCAGATGCCGCGGGAGAGGATGACGAGTTGCTGGACGGAGTGGTAAGAACCGTAACTGCGCAAACGGACTCGCGCGATGCTGACCGCAGACGGGCAAGAATGTTCAACCGGAAATCACGTAAGAATTGGAATGGCGAGGTCGCTTCCAGCCTTTCCATTCGCAGTGCGTCGAACTCGGACCATCAGACAGGACCAGTTGGTGGAGCTGAACAACAACATTAACAACGCGAACTTCTAGTCAAATTACTGGTGGTTGGTGAAAAATGCGCGACCGAGAAACACAAAGCAGCAGCCAACATATTTCTTCCTATATTTTTTGAGTGTCCTTTTCCCTCTCTTCAAGAAGTAATCCCAAATTACAATCAATCCATTTGCTAGCATCCAATTTCACCAAAACGTTGCTACCGGTCCAATCAGCCCACGTTTGAATGTGCATTGCTTTTGTCGCTATATCTCCTTTGGCCGTCGTAATTGCATTTTCTAACCCTTCCTCCGATTCAAATATAAAATCCTAGCTCAAGGATCGGAGGGCAGTATTATATATTATACTTATATTTAGCCTGTTCGTAATTAATTATTTTTTATATGTCCTGTTCAACAATGTCCTCAGAATTTCAGCGATGGTACGCAGAGATTCTCCTCTGGGAGTGCAATTTTGGCTGATAGTTTTCGCAGTTCTTCTTCGCTCAATATGGGCAGTTCGGATTGGAAGTCTGTCCTACGCATCTTTGCCGGCGGCTGCTCCCTCCCGGACTTGGCTAGACTCGATCGGCCTGCCACGACAGATTCCCGAATCAGCCCTTCTGACAGCTTGACCATTTCTGATCGCAACTTGTCCAGGATGACCAAATTCGGCTGGAAGTCCCCCCTAGGTTGCTGTTCGCCTGCAAAATGAAATGACCTTGCTGTCGAACTTATTCACTCAAATCTCCTCTCCCACAATTACCGCCTTTGGTGCTTTGCAACTTCGTAACGCTGTCCTTGCACTTGCGCGCTTCCTTGAATTTTTGTTGTGCCTCAAACCCGTAAAGACGCAGAATAGCTCCCCAGGTATGGTCCTCAACAAATTGGAAAACGCTTCGCTATTTTCATTTGTTCAAAAAAATTCACGTTTGGATGTAGTTTGGCCAGCATTGCCTGCGCCGCTTTTTGTTTGCCCTCGCGTTTGTTGGTTGACACAACTTTGACGCTATTTTCGCCAATCTTCAGCTCAAACTCGTGCATTTGGTGGCGAATACGGCGCGTTGTCATGTTGATGGCGGTGTCACCGTACGCAGCATAACGTTTCAGGTATTCCTGAGACCGCGGGATTTTTTAAGAAAATGTCCGCCAATACACCACCTGCAAAACGAGATACGGCGACGGCTGTCCCGCTCTGGCACACAGTTCGGGAATTCGTGTGTCCGTTACACTCAGCATGTCGAAAAAGTGGAATGGATCGTCATTTTGCGTTGCTGCAAGTTCACTTTTGGTGGAAACGGTACTTTCATCCAGCTTTTGAGACCTAGGAAGAATTCAAATGTGTTTATTTTGGCATTCATTGACAAGATATTAACCCTTGTCCTGAAACAGCGACTCCCTCTTCGTCAAAGTCGATACCGGGAATGAGACGATGAAGGGCATCTTTGGCCGCTAAAAGCTTTGCGCTCTTTTTTCCCGCTCCGTAGCCTTGGCCGAGTTCAATGAATTCACTGTCCCTCTCAGCATCCAGTTCTTCTTTTATTTCTGCCTGCAGCTGCGTGCCACCTTCCTTCTGGTGCATGGCTTGAATGATTGCCAACTTTTTGCGAATGCAGTCCGCTGCGAGACTCTTTTCTTTTTTTGCATTGTCCCCATTTGGGTCGTCCATAATTGGCGCGCAAGGGTTGTTTACCAGTTTGGCAACACAATGGTACGGAGTGGCGCTACTCCTATGGGGCGAATAGCCAAAACAATATAAATTGCACATCCGGGCTATGAAACCTTGTTTCGTTATACAAGTAGCGAACCGTGCACTTGAGTACTTTCTGTACAAACTCTGCAATAAAGTTATAGCACTGGCATCCAGACTTTCACACACCATGGAGAATACTGACCGATGTTTTTCCCTGCGGGTTCAAATAGAACGTTCTTTGGTGGGGTTTAGCTTCATGCTCCAGCGCTGGCACTGTGACCAGTCTGACGCTGGATGGAAGGCCAGGTCGCGTTTCCCGATTGATAAGCGACTGTGTGAATGCTTTGCGGACCTTTTTCTTTTTGTAGAAATCGCGTGCTGTCGACCATTTTCCAAAGCGCAGCACACAAATGTTTTTGAATTTAAACCTGTTTTTCGCGTATTCGTACAACTCATCACCGGTCAATTGCGCCTTCTGTTGGTCGCTTTCTGTCTTGAAGAGCACCAAATTAAATCACTTTGATTATTTTATATCCCAATCTCACTTTAATTTTCACACAAGGCGCATTCAATTTATTAAAGGGAATGTCGTTCGCGTTAGCGTTTTCGCTCTTCTTTTCCAATTCAGTGCAAAATTTGCGCTGGAACAAGCAGGGAATTGCTGATTCGGGCACCCTGAACTGGGCGAAATGGAGGACCGTTTTAGATCGAAACAAACTTGTGATTGCGAACAGAGCCATGGCCGATGAAATATGGTCGAGAAAATGTGCAGCACCGACTAGGCCTGTGCTAAAATGTTTTTTTTCTTTTATTTAAATAGAATACAAATTTAAAGGTTTTGCCATTTGAAAAAACAAACCAAATATACCGGGAGACCACTGGAATGGGTGATTTCCACCCATCCGTCCGGAAGCACATCAAAATGGTCCATTTTGCGATGCTCGAGAACCCGTTTGAATCTTGAACAGAGAGTTGGCCAAGATCACGACTATTGTCGGAAAACAAAGCTGACCGCTTCGAAACGCGCTTTCCGTGCTCATCCTTCCGCTCCTCCACAGGCTGTTCCAGCATGTTGTCTATCTCCGCCTGCGCATCCGCATCCCACACACCGCCCTCCCCTCCATATTCGCGCTCCTCCTCATCTGCACTGTCCCCCGAACTTGTTCCTTTGTTTTCTCTCTCATCTAGATCACAAGGCACGTAATCCATCCATAACCAATTATTCTCTCGCCTTCCGAAGGTTGACTGGAACTATGACTGGTGTCCAGCGTTTGCCGGTTCAATTCATCATCTTGCACATCGTCCAAATCTTCGTTTAGTTGTGCCAAAAGTAATTTTCGCATTTCCTCCAACTGGCACAGGTCTTCTTCTTCATCTCCCGAAATTGGCAATGTTGCCTCATTAATTGAATTCATTTTACGCCGAACTCGATAACAAAAAGGATTATTTATGGCATTAGAATAGGTAAATATCCAATGGCACTACCTTTTTTAGGTTAAACTCAATAGTTTATTACAACTCTGAATGGTATCGATAATTTTATGTACGATAGTGTTTAAAATTTTTGTATGTTTTCGATAGCGTTGAAACGAAAAGGAATGTCGTTGGCCAATGTGACTGACTTGATAGAAAATTGGAGAGTCTGATGGGAAGATGTGTGCATAAAACGATAAAAATAAAAAATACCTATATGAATACCTAAAATATCGAATGGAAAATGTACTTGTAGTTGGGAAAGATCCGTCTGGGAATGACTAGAAATCTCTGTGAGTGGAGCATAAGCTCGTCAAACGAGGTTGTATTCTTTTAGGTTCAGCTGGAGGATAGTGTCCTTCACTGCTGCAAACACAACTTCGATGTTTTGGGTGTCTTAAATGTTTACAGATTTATGTTTTCGGATCGACCAAATCCTGAACAACAACCTGTAGCGCAAGTGAAATGATGGTAGAGCTCGTTGGGACTCATTTCCAGAAACATTTGCAAGATGAACTTGTTCGCCGCGTCCGCATCACGGGGTGGACCGGGAAAGTCTGGAAAGTAGTCCGCCAAATGTGAGTATCCAATCTTTTCCTCCATGATATCCGTTTTGTTCAGGAACAGTATGATTGAAGAATGCTCAAACCAGGGATATGTGACAATTGTGCGGAACAAGGCCTTCGACTCTTCCATTCGGTTCTGAGGACCAAAAACATTGCCAGTTAAATTTATATTATTGCGCACCTCGTTTTCAGATTCAACCAATACTTGATCGTATTCGGAGAGTGCAACCAGAAATATAATGGAAGTGACATGCTCGAAACAGTGAATCCACTTCCTTCGCTCAGATTTCTAAACTCTACCATTAATGGAAACACCAATTAGTCTCGATCACTTGTCCACCGACATCGACCATTCGAAAAATGATCTTGCCCAAGTCGAATGGATATTCGATGATTCCTGTTGTTGGAACTCGTACGCGCAATATGTCTTGCTCGGTTGGCAAGTATTCTGTTTCGGATACCCTTTTTAGATTGGTTAGAAAGCTAAAAATTAGGAAAATTAAATTGTTAGAGAAGAAAATCAACTATTTGGCCGAATCTGTGAGCTGATATTCCCTTCGGCGTTCGTACACTTCCTGTATTCCTTTGTCTTGCCATAAATCAGAAATGTAGCTGACGTGAGGCTCCTCTAGCGAGTTCAAATAATCACATTCAATCGAACGAATAACAATTGCTTTCTCCTGGATAACACGGACTTATAAGTGCATTTTCTAATTGGTACATCATACATTACCTCTGATGAGGAATCGTCATAAGAAATATCCAGCATTTCCATTGCGCGTATCATTGACTGTCTAAAATTTTCAACAGATAAAAATTTCCCAAAACAATGATTTTACATGGCCATGAATATGTTCTGATAGACTAATCGGGTGTACTGCCGCTTATCCTTAATTTTATTCAAAAATCCAAATAAATAAATCAATAAATAATGACAACCTCGTCGGAGTAACCTCCGCCATGAATGATTCGCATTTGTTTGATGAATGTTGATTTTCCAGATTCCCCAGTTCCTGTGCAAAAAGATACGAAATATTGGTTTTTAATTGAATTTACCCAATAGAAGAAGTTTTATTTCGCGCCTTTGTTTACGCTTTTCGCGTTGCAATTGCTTGTTGATTTCCAAATTGATCCTTCGCTGCTCCCTTGCTTCCTCACTGACGAGACAACTACAGCAAGCGCAGCAATGACTGATCATGGAGCTGCAACCACCGAGCAGACCGGATTTTGTTGTTTGGAGTTTTTCCATCTTTAATTAAATATAAAAAATTAAGTTAGGTATAATATGTCTTTGGTGGTATGGAGCAGCGACTTGGTATTATTAATATCATCGGCTAGAGTTTGACTCACCCCTCCCCCAAATATTTCCCATCAGACCCATCCTCTTTCGGTCTTACATTTACTTTACTGAACGTAAAAGTTGAAAAAACGTGCGACAAACCGGTATTCGGAGCATTTTGGGCCAAGTTATGATTTTACCATTCGATTCAGCTCGCCGAGACGCGTCGAATGAGCTATAATTTGTCGTTTTAAAATTTTTGACCCGAAACCAACCTGTGGTTCGTGACCGTCTGGCACTAAAAACCGCAAGGCGAATATAGGTTTGTCGCACGTTTTTTCCACTTTTACGTTCAGTAGAGTAATTTTAAGATCGAAACATGGTGGGTCTGATGGGAATTTTTTTGGGGGGTGAGTCAAACTCTTACCATATCATCAGGTCATCAGATGGAATTTAAAATATGTGAGAAGAAATAGTAAGAATATAATTCATGACTCAAAGTTTTCATTTCTTGTTTCTTCTCTTATATGTATGTTTATAATTTTTAATTTATAACCCGATTTGCCTTTTTGGGTTTTTGTAATATAGGGTATACTAAGCAATGCAATAATAAGCGTATTCCAATCAGTCGGTTCTCATTATCCAAGATGAATAATAAAAATAAAAATTGTCGCTTTTTTGAATTTGAGTTACCGAGTTGTGACCTTATGGCTTATGACTTATGACATGTCAAAGTTGGCAAAACCGGATATACTTTCCCTGCGCCAAAAGTATGCTTAGAAGCGTCCGTTTGATACCGGACCACTTTTAAACGATGAAGCGGACCGAGAAAACTTGCGGAAATTGGTTTTTGAACGAAAAATCATAGATTTTGTCATATGTCTGATTGAATGAGCTATAACATGGGTACAAAAATCAAGTACTTGATGAAAAATCAGACATATGACAATATCTATGATTTTTCGTTCAAATACCAATTTCCGCAAGTTTTCTCGGTCCGCTTCATCGTTTAAAAGTTGTCCGGAGGCAAACGGACGCTTCTAAGCATACTTTTGGCGCAGGGGGTTCACTAAAGTACAGCCGCAAAACCATCTCGACACCACAGCCCAAAATTTAGTCGTCAACTTTATGCGTTATTACATTTAGCAGGTGTGGCAGCAAACAATTGTAGAAATTTAGACTTGGAAATGGAGAAAGATAATCATCATCAATAATAACGGCGAAATGAATAATATCGATGGATGTGCAATAAAAACATTCATGCGGATAAGTGCAGTTCCAAATTGCTAAAAGTGGAAGCTGCTTTTTAGTAAGAAGTTTAGACAATTAGAGCAAACGTTATGAAAGGAAGAACGGGGAGGGAAAAATCAATTATCTGCTCTAACAAAGATTGGAATTGCTGTCTGTTGCACTTTTTAATGCAAACTAATCAAAGAAACCGACCCTTTAAACAGTCAACAATTCCAATTTTGTGTCGAAAGCTTCAATTCAGATTGGGATGTTGGAAGGTGAGTGGCGATGAAAAGTGGGTCGGTAAGGATGGAGGCCATAATCACACGAGATTGTATTCTCTTAAGTTGTGCTGCAGAATCGTATCCTTTACCGCTGCGAAAACGAATCGGATGTTCTCCGTATCTGAATAATGTTTCAATTAATCTAAATGACAAATTCAAGGAATATAAACTTCATCTTTATATATTATATGCTTTTTTAATTTAAAAACAAACCTGTGGCACAAGTGAAATGTGAATAAATAATCTTTTCGGCGTCGGGGTTCAAATCCACAAACATTTTGAGGATGAATTCCCTTGCTGCCATCTCATCTCGCGGAGGACCTGAAAAATACAAATCGTATATATAGCAGGGCAAGTGTAGACCATCATATTCCGGGAAGTAATCCGCCAGATGTGAGTATAAAATTTTCTCTGCCAAAAGGTCCTTCTTGTTCAAGAAGAGAATGACGGATGAATTCTGGAACCATGGATAGGTGATGATGGTGCGAAATAGGGCTTTGGACTCTTCCATCCGGTTCTGAATAAATCAATCGGTAAATATAATGAATACATTCCGATTGGCGATTACTACCCCACCTCATTATCGCACTCTACAAGCACTTGGTCGTACTCGGACAAAGCGACAAGAAACATTATGGATGTAACGTTTTCGAAGCAGTGAATCCACTTTCGGCGCTCAGACCTCTGCAAATACAAATGTCATATCAGCAAACTTTGTCGACCAGAAACCTGTCCTCCAACGTCAACCATCCTGAATACAATTTGTTCCAAATCGAAGGGGTACTCGATGATGCCAGTTGTGGGAACTCGAACTCGCAGGATATCCTGCTCAGTTGGAAGGTAGTTAGGTTCAGCCAGACGCCGTACATCGTTTAAGTAACTAAACAATATGATGTGAATAAAACAATTCTTTATATTAAACGATTAAACTAACTATTTGGTGCTGTCGGTTAACTGGTATTCTCTACGTCGGTCATAAGCCTCTTGGATGCCAGGATCTTGCCACAAGTCGGCTATGTAGCTAACATAAGGCTCTTCAAACGAGGTGATATTCTCGTAATCAATGGCGCGTACAACATTCGCTTTATCTTCGGAGGACGCGTCTCCATATGGAATACCCAGTGTTTCCATTGCTCGAATCATGGATTGCCTATAGAATATTTCAAATCAAAATCCAAAATTTTCGCATACATAGCCATGAAAACATTCTGGTATACGAGTCGAATATGCTGCCGTTTGTCCTCCAACGAGTAGCCACTTCCGTGGATAATTCGCATTTGCTTGATAAATGTTGACTTCCCCGACTCGCCAGTACCTATATATAATATTGTGCTCAAAATCAAAAGTAGATGATTCAAAACAATTTACCAAGTAGAAGGAGTTTGAGCTCGCGACGTGCATTCCGCTTATCGCGTTGTAGTTGCTTTTCAATCTCCTGATTGATGCGCTTTTGTTCTCGCGCCTCCTCACTTAAACAACAGGCCATCGGCCCAATAGAAACGCCCGTTAATCGGCCCGTTTTTGCCGATTGTTGTAGGCGGGGAGCACTTCAAAAGATGGAACTTGCGGTAATCACAACGCTCACTATGCTGTATCACTGGAGGCCCGAAATTTCTTTCCCCCTAGCTATGCATGAATGAAAAATAGTTAATCTGAAATCAAACCTGGAGATGATGGCTTTATTCGTGTAATCTTTTTGGAGAAGGCTGCGCAGTGGGTAAAAATGGGGGAAGTTGATTATCGCCGAAGTTGTACAAATTGATTGAGGAGCAAAGTGAGCGATGGAGAAGAATATTGTGAGGTTGGCCAAATGGACGTGAGAAGGATGACTGGCATTGATTGGGAAGGAGATGGAGGACGACGTCAATGGCTAGCGCCACAATTTTTTCATTGGTAGAGTCGCCACCACGATGAGGATGAGCACTTGATCAAATGCGTACCGCAATCAAAGCTACAAAAAATAAAAAATTAAGGTTGAAACTTGAAAGTGCAAATTATATTTTATCCGTATTTCGGACAAATAAATTGGGAGTTTAAGCGGAACCTAGAGGCAATGAAAGATGAAAATAAGTTGACCAGCTATGAACTATATATTTTGCATACCCAATTTTGATTGTTTTTAAACGGAGATAAAAAAGCACTAGGAAGAGGAGATTCGCGACGATGAATATGCAATCCGGCCCCTCTCTTCCTGATGAACAATGACGAGAGCGGAAATCGATTTTTGGAGGAGGATAAGAGCAGTTATTTGATGGTAGAAGAAGAGCGTGACGAGAGATAGTGGGAGCGGGATAATTCTATGTCAGTGGCGCTATAGGACAAATGCAGCGGCGCCGCCGGCCGCGGCCGCTAAAAACCGAATGTGGAAACGTAAACGGCATAAGAGGACGAGAAACAACATAGACGAGAGCCGGAGCAAGACTGAGGGATGGTCTCGACTGTGGGGATAAAAATGAAAGCGGGAGAGAGTTTAAAAGTGGGCAGAAGGTGCACATCCCCTCCCCTTCCAGCTCCCATCTATCGTTACAGCAGCGGCAACAAAAAGGGAATTAGGACGATAAGAACTAGAAAGAATACAACACGTACATATTTTATAAAAGAATAAGACAGAAGCGAAAGTGTCGCATTGCCTTTGCGAAATCCCTGCAGACAGCGAAGGAAGTGTTGTGGCCGGGGCCTTGTGGCGGTTGTGTGCTCCTTCTCCTCTGCTTCCTCCCTCCATCAGCCATCACTATTCTATGGCCCATTTATGCGATGGACCGATAGACGAAAATTAAAAATGGCAGGGCAAATTAGCCATGTTGTGCTTGGCAAATCAGTGGAACGCAGGACGAATAGTTTGAGAGCGTGGCATACATAGTTTACCCTTTACCGGATTCGGAGCAGAAGCAGTTTTGTACTAAAGGAAATTTTTTAATTTCCAAATTAATGTTCAATTGGATCGGCATTACTAGGCATATCTGGTACTTGTGACTGATACTAGTGAGCTGATGATATTGAAAAACTACGAATTAAGGAATTATTGTTTGAGTTAGTGGCAAATGAATGCTGGGGATAATTGTACACACTATAAGACTATAATGAAATGATTTTTGCCTTTTAATCCAACCGCCGCAAAGATGGTGTGAATGCGACAATACTAATGGAAGCTACATACCTACTATATAGCTAGTTATGTAGTTATTCCTTATCAGTAATCACTAATTAGTAAATCGCTTGTGCTCGATCCTCGGCGAGATGATCTGATGGCGAAGTTAATCCACCGTCTGCTCACTCGTTTGCAAACAAGTAACGGTTGGTTGGATGGAGGCTATGGGGGAAATTTAGAGTTTAGATGTAGACCATCCATCTATCCATTTGGAGCTTGAAATAGTAATGGGGCATCGGCAGAGCTTACCTACTACCTAGTATACCTTAACATTAGGGTGGCGGACACATATAGAAGGCAACGCATTTGCAGCTGGTAACTAATAGCTATACTAAAAGGCTCTGGTGACTGAACCGTGCGAATAAAAGAACCTAGTACAACGAAGCAGACACAGCACCAACACAGCAAGGGCTTTTGAGCGAACGAACTAGTCGTCTAGAGACTTGAGAGCAGTGAACACGAATGCCTTCTGGCGTTGCTGCAGTGTTGCCTGCCTGCCTAAAGCCCATAATAGCTAGGTTTTGGTATCTAAGTATCTATATAGGGGATTGAAGCTTCTGCTCTGCTGTGGCGCGGCAAACTGTAGTGGGTACTAGGTATAGGTAGCATGCATAGTTATTAGACGACAAAATGAAATGCATTGAGTTGAGTTTGATCCTCTTAAAAAAGTATATCCTCAAAAGATGGAACCGGTATTCTCCGGAAATTTTATATGCCAAAAATAAGAAAAATTACAGGTAATTTGGTTGGTTGGGCATTATTGTCTGCGTCTGTGTATACAGATTTTCACTCCAAATAAATACTTATAATGCAAATAAATAAACAACAACGAAAGCCAATACGGCCCAAAAATTTGAGTTCCGCTGGTAATAAGTAAAATCAGAATAAAATTGGAAGAAAAAGAAAGCCATGTAGGTATATTGTGTGCATGACAATCATTAATCATGGGTGTTAATTCAAGCTGAATCCTCGGACTGCCTCATTTTTAGTCTTCAAAATCAACTCAGTATTCCTTCCCAACGATTGAACGAAGCGTTGGGACGAGGTATTCGCGCATCCAGAACATCAACGTGACCAGTGACCCAACAGTGATTAGAATGGCCGTTGTGAATGCGTAGTATTTGAATGAAGATGAGTTCTTTGGCACCGCCTTATTTGCAGTAATTTTGGAAATCCTTGCAGCTTGTCCGCGATAACGAATATTTCCGTTAGGCGGAATAGTCTTGACACTGGTAAAATTGGCACGAAAATGACGCATTTCATCGGGAGTGAGTACGCGTGCACTTTCTGAATTATCATCGTCGTCATTATCGCTTCCTTCTTCTGCATCATTTCCAGCTGGCGTCGGACTTTTCTATATAAAATTTTAAATTTAAAATACCATAAAAATTACCTTTTTTCTGTCGTTCTCTATGAACCCCACGCTGGGCTGTTGATCAATGAGAGGAGATGTCTCACGTGATGGACTTCGCCCGTCACCACCATTCCCATCCATAATACCATTTTCTGTCTCACCATTTCCGTTTGCTAGAATCTCGCGACCGAACGAGGCATTAAGCAGCTTCTTCTCATATACCTTGCGTGTACTCTGAACTATCGGACCGAACGGAATTCCTGGAGATAATTGCAAACTTATAGCAATAAGCAATTTATATTCAATTAATGAAATCGAACCGCATTTAACGAGTTCTTGGCGCAGTTCGGCATCACTCAAAGTCGAAAAAACAGATTGATTACTCGATTCAAATTCCTCGGGCATTATTATGTTATCTTTATATCTAGATATATGTCTGTATGATTATACAAATCATAAATTTGAATTTTGAATTGCTCGAAATTTTTATGGTTTGGGGTGTCGCTAGGTTATGGTTTTTCGCTAGTGTAGTGGCTCGTGGGAGTGGATTTACATTTATGTACATATTTTGGTTGGGTTTTTAGGTCTGATTAAGAAATGATATTCATTCACTTATTTAGCCTTAAATTTGGCTGAGTTATGGCCCCTCAAATAGCCCTGGGCTGAAACGTCCTATTCGACGCCGTACACCGGTACACCCTCAGGCCCTCAGCCCTCACGCCCCTTACCCCCTTACGGCTGGCCGATAATCTTTTGAAAACATTCGTCATAAAAAATTTTAAATTTGTAATTAAATGATCCACCCCAACTCGACCAGAAAATCCAACTCGACCAGAAGACCCAACTCGACCAGAAGACCCAACTCGACCAGAAGACCCAACTCGACCAGAAGACTCAACTCGACCAGACTATTAAATAAAAATAGAATAAAGATAGGGCCAATTCAAGCTTAGCTTAAGCTTAGCTTATGTCTAAGCCTAATTTGAAGTCAAGTTAGCTATTTTAGCTTAAGCCAATGCAAGCTTAGCTTAAGCTTAAGTATATTCTATTTTTATTTAATAGTCTGGTCGAGTTGGGTTCTGGTCTAGTTAGGTTGACCCCAATTAAATAATCCCAGGAGCGTAAATTCAAAGGCAAAATCATTTTTGCCAACAAAATGTAAAATTCTAAAAAAATTATGACTATCAAGATGCAGGGGGAGGTGTAAGGGCTATCGACTATCGAGGCTTGCTTGGCTTTGGTATAGACAAATAAAAACTCATTCGACCCATTAAGACTGTAAAGTTTTTTTTCTTTCCGCTTTGTTATCATTACGATAAAATAAGTACATATGTAGATAAATTTGCACATTATAGATACACAAATTGAAATGGGTGATTCGGGGAGTGATGAAGAAGTTGGTACTAAAATTGAGATCAAATTCAAAACTATCCAGGAGACGCATAGTCTGCAAACAACAGAAAATGCAAGTTTCTCCAAGGTTTGTACCTGGTTTTAAATTTTAATTGAGAAAACACTGCTTCAGCTCAAAAATGCCTTGTCCAAAAAGATCAATCAGCCGGCCGAGAAGATCTGTCTGATTTTTTCAGGAAAGATACTCAAGGATCATGAAACTCTCTCACAGCACCGTGGGCACAATTTTAATTTGTCAAACATTTTTCCAATTAACTTTTCTAGGCATTGGCGATGGGATGGTTATCCACATGGTCATTCGGAATCAAGTTGGGATTTTCTTGAATAGATTTAGTAGTTAAAGCAAAAAGTGTAGACTTCTTCACGCGAATCAACCCCTGCTACTACCACGGCTACATCATCGGTCCGAACTGGGACCTCTGTTCCTCCACCAGCAGGACAAATGCCCACCGGACAAGCCACTGGGTTTGGCGGTCTCGGTGGCATGCTCAATAATCCGGAATTGGTGCGTGGAATAATGAATTCGCCGATAATGGAGAGGTTTGATGTGACAAATGTTATTTAACAATAGTTACCTATTTAATATTTCAGTATTCTGAGCAATCCGGACCTTATTCGAAATATGTTCACAGAAAATCCGCAATTACAGCAAGTCATTCAGGTGCTTTTTTTGTTGTTGACCTAACATATTTAATTGAATTGGTTTTTCAGAACAACCCAGAGCTAGGCCACATTTTAAACGATCCATCCACAATGCGGCAAATGATGGAAATGATTCGGAATCCAGCGGCACTCAACGAAGTTTACATTTTACTAGATTTTGCTTATAATAACCATGTGTCTAAGCTGATGCGTAGTCACGACCAGGCGATCAGAAATCTGCAGGTGACAGGAATTGGAGTTCTCAATCTTTCTCAAATAAAATTGTGATTTAGGGAATTCCAGGCGGTGAGGCTGCACTTCAGCGTCTGTATGAACAGGTGCAGGAACCGCTGCTGAACAGCACCCTCGGTAGACCGGGTGCAGGACTGCCTGGGGCGGCGGCTAATGAAGGCGGCGCACAACAATCAGACGGTACCAGGCAAACAGTGGATTATTCTGGAGCGGGCCACAGCACACGATAGCCATTTTAGCGTCAAGAAGCACTCATGCCGGAGTTGAAAATGCACAACCTTTGCCAAATCCATGGAGCAGCATTGTTAACCAGCAGAACCGCGATGAATCTGCCAGTTCGGCGGGCAACAGTTCGAATTCGGGCGCCGGATTTCCATTTGGGAACATGATGAACACCCCCGGAATGCAGAGTCTCTTCCGACAAATTTCTTCCAATCCGGCCGCAATGCAACAGCTGTTGAGTCAAGAAAACATGCACCACTTTAGCCAAATGATGGGCAGCAATCCTGCACTCTTCCAACAGGCAAAATCGCATTTCTTTGTACTTTTTGAAATGCATTCAATCCGCACAGGTCATGCAATCGTTCCCCGGATTTGACAATCCCGAACTTTCCGAACAAATTCGGAACAACATGTCTCAGCTAACGTCAATGGTACTTCCACTTGGAATGGCTTTTAGCTTAGCAGAGGGAGTTCGGTTCTTAGATGACGAATCCGCAAATGCTTCAAGCGATGGCCAATCCACGGGTGCTGAACGCCCTGCAGCAAATCCAGCAGGCCACCCAGGTGTTGCGTGAAGAGGCCCCACAGCTCTTCAGCAGTCTTCCGTTTGTTTGCCGTTTCCAGCGAACAATCGCGACGGAATGTTTTCAGTGGTGCCAACATGTTCCAAGGTCTCGGGGGTATGGCTGGTCTCTTCGGCGGAATCTCCAGTGCTGCGTCTCAGCAGCAACAAGTGGGACAACAGGCACAGGGTGGCGGAGGTGCCGCTACTGAATTCCAGCCAACGTGAGTTTGTCAGGCAAGATTCAGCCGGTGATTCCCATCGTCCAAGTGCTCCGCCTCCTTTTGCTGGCGGCGGTCCTTTGGCGGGCCAGAACATTCCTCCTGGCTTGGCCGAACTTGTTGGTTCATTGATGAATCTGAGCACAGCAAATGTTTGTCTGGTTCGGCTGTGCGCCACCTAACCAAATGATTACTCGCAGAACTCGCAGCCAGCCGAGGAGCGCTTTCGGACCCAACTGGAACAGTTGACTGCCATGGGATTCACAGATCAACAGGCAAACATCCAAGGTGGGCTGAGCGAGAGAGGGTGGAGATTTGCAGCACTGGCCATTGATGTGTATCGGTTTTAGCATTGCTAGCCACGTTTGGTGACGTTTCGGCAGCGATTGAGCGATTGTTGAGCGGCGGAACTGGGAATACCGGGGCACATTAGCCTAAAACGGATATTAACCTTCAAGCTGGAGAAGCAGCAGCAGTTTGTTGCGGATTTGTATAAGCGGGTCCCAACAATTGGTTTTCAGAGATTTTGACGTTTCTGTTGGCCCTCCCCATGCCACCACCTTCCCTCCCCACCCGCCGGGCCAATTGTGATACGCGCCGATGCTAAACATAAACCAAGCTGTGGGTGGCGCGAAGGGGCTATTTAAATGTGCTGATGTTCCATTCAATACTCCGAACCCCTTGTCCCCGAGGAACATTGCTTGTAACCATTTTAAACGGCCAAATTCAGAGACAATCGACCCCACAGATTTGCACGTCGCTGTATTTGTTGTGAGAGTAAATATAATAGACGGATTGTATTGCTTCGGTGGCATCAAAGTAATGCGAATTTGGGGGGAGGGGCGTCAATTGGAGCGGGCACAGCCATTTTGTCGGGCCATTAATTCATTTGTGGATCCTCCTCTTTGCCTTTTCGCCCACTCGGGGGCATTTGCCGCTGTCGGCAATCGTAAATTTGGAATTAATAGAATTGCATCGCGGCGGGCACTTTCTTTGTGCCTGCCACTCATTTCCTGTTGTGCCGATCTTCGTCGAATTCGTCCGAAGGAGAAAGGCGATGGCGGCACAATTTATTCCGTCGCCGCGATGGAATTGGACGAGGAGATGAATGTCAAAATATTTTTATTGCACCGCCCCCACAAAGGCAAGGCACTTTGTTGGGACTTTGTCCGCGTCCACCGCCGGCAGCCCAAGCGGCTGCTTCCCTTCCGTTCCCTCCCCTTTCTTTTGAGCTGCCGCCAATTCGCCCTCTGCCGACTGCCCATTGATCATCCAAACGGCGAATGGCCAATCACAATCGGGATGGATGGACAGCAATTAATTATTTGATCCGCCCGCCCCTCCCCTTCGCTCTGTTTGGCCGCCAACCGACGACAAGTTGTGTAAAAAAGGGAGATTTGTTCGGCCAACAAGGCGACGAGATGGATCTCCTTTGTGTTGCTGCACAACACAAAGACAGACGGAATGCCGATTAAACTCGCCAGTCGCACACTTTTCGCATTGTCTGTCCCCTCGAATCGGAGGTGAGCCTATAGAATGCCTTTGGTGACATTCGTTGAGAAATATTTAAACATCTTGGACTGTTTTCTAAACTTGCATTTGCCCCCACGACGCATTCGTTTGTTTGCCACTTCGGCCTTTTCCCGGATGGCCAATTGTCTTATGGCCAAAACATCAAATGGCAAATCGAATCCAATTTGGGCGGACAATTTGCGTTTGCTCGCGTTGTGTTGTCCCTTCCTCTTGCCATTTCGCCTTAATTTGGCTCCCATCCCCGAAATTATGTAATTGCCAGTGGCGGGAATGATAAAATGGCGGGCGCGGGAGCGGCGCCCTCCCCCCGGGCCCATCCGCCGCCAGTGCCAGATTTGCCTGCCGCCGTCTCGCTAATGAATTTGGGCGCTCAATGTCAAAATTCGTGGCGCCGCGCCGGAAACCCGCGGCGGCGAGCAAAGCTAGAGGGAAGGGACTCATCAGACGGGCCATCGGCAGCACACATATTTAATTTTGCCCACATCCATGCGCCAGATTATCGCCGCATTCTGTGTGCCCAGCACATTCTCTGTGTGCCCTCCCTGAAACTCCTCCCCAAAAGGCAATAAAACTGTCGGACACCCCGCAGCTGGATTTCGCCGAGGCTCCAGCCGATCGGACGGTGAATGTTGTAACTGCGGGCGAGGGAGTGGAATTCACAGCCATTCATTCCTCCCTTCGGCTGTGTCTAATCCAGCACAAAATTGGCGACGATTAGCGAAAGATTTACCCAAAGAGGGCGGCGATTTGGGCGCACATTCACAACACATCCGCCTTCGCAAATGCACCGCTGGCTGCACAAAGCCACAATTTAAGGCAATGGCGGCTGACCAGTCGGCATAATGTCCAGTTCCGCCGACCCGGCGCTTCTCCCTTCCGCTGGCCCACCGCAACGGGCGCTGAGTTCTGGGCGGAAGAGTCTCAGTGGTCCTCTGCCGAGACAGGGGCCCACTCGGCGCCTAATGGGATTACTGCCGGGCCCCGCCATTTGTCTTAATGAATGGCCAACCAAATCGAATTCGGCCTTTCCACTCCAGCAGAGCGAGTCTGGTGTGTGCCAATTAATAATAACCGACAGAAATCCAACTCTACCGTACCTGGACCATTCGGACAGTCCAGAACGGGCAAAGTGTCACAGACACTTCAGCTCGGTCCCCGGTTCTGAACTAAATCATGCAACATTCGAATATTCGACGCCCTCTCCAGATCCCTTGCCTTCGCTCTGGGCCCACTCCTCGACATTAATAAAATGTGCGCGTCGTTTATTTGTTGGTAGCCAATATGGCCAGGCGTATTGGGTTACTGGGCGCCCTCCATCTTCATCCCGGGATGTCCCCAAACCCGTCAATCCCGCCCGCACTCTGGCCGTCCTCCGGATGGCTGCTTTGTTTGATTAATTGCGCAAAACCAAAACATGCCCTTGCCCGCCCTCCGGGCCACTCCCCATGCGCCCACTCTCCGTCCGCATTATCATCTTCCCGGGAGGGAGCGGACGGGCTAAGGAGCCACCAGCAGCAGCGCCAGCAGGACGGGCAATATTTTATTCCGATGAGCCAATTAGGGGGGCAGAGGGGCTGAGTCAGCCAAAATAATACGCACACCAAGACATCTCCATATTCGCCGCAAACAAGGCTCGGCGTGCACATTCTTTCCGCCCTGATAATATTTGCGATGAGCAAGACGCCCTTTACCGAAACATCTCCCTGCCGCGATTCCTTCGCGTCCCAGCCACCCATCGGAGCCTCCCCAGGCACTTGGGCCCGCTCTGACATTCGGTCGGAGGTCCATTGCAATATTCCGCGAATGCGAGATCCGGGCAGATTGGGGATATTGGCGGATAATTTATGGAATGCCCCTCAGCCGAAAAAACGCCATTAATAATCCGCCAGCCACCACTCGCCAGCCAAGTCAGTTGTCCCGTCGGCTTTACAGCCGAACGAGCGGATCGGCCGGCGGAGAGAGAGAACAACAACCCGCCAGGCCGAATAGTGCCAACCTGCTTCTGCGGATGGGAAGGAGGTGGCCACAACCACTACCAAAACTACTACTAAATACTAATGTGCACATGTGTACTGCCCCCCGGTCACCCCCGGGAGGCCGCCCAATGCCTCGGGGCGTGTACCATCCTTTTTGCTTTCTGCTTTCCCCGTTGCCTTCGTCTTGGCAGTTCCGTTCTGAGTTCTGAGGACTCTCCCACCTGCCCCTTGTCCTTGCCCAATTGTTCCGACCACTTGATCATTCTCGTCATATCCGTGTCTACGGTATCCCCTTTCCCTCCGCCAGATGCAACTCCGCCATTCCCCGCTTCGCTCATCATTTCCGTGCGCCCAAATATAATAAATAAGCTCCGGCTTCTGCCTCCCGTTTGCCCGCCGTTGGCCCGCCAATAAACTTTTATTGGCCGCTTGGCCGTAAACTTTCCTCCTTTTGTCCTGGTTCCGCCACTCGCAACACTGCCCCCGCCTGGAAATGTTGCCTTCCGGCTTTTTGCCCGAATCGCTTTTTTCGCCGAATCTTCCGCGCAACCAGAGCAGGGCTGGCGACACTTTTATTGGGCGCGGCACGACGCCCCATTGCACTTTTTGCGCCGCCGAGCGCGAATTTGCGCACACAAATGGGCAGGCAGAGGGAGGGAAGAGGACGCGTAATAAGCGGCTCCAAGGCCAAAAAGTGGGGTGTTCTGTACCGTACCAGCAGATGGAGGGAACTGGAGCTGCAGTGGACAGGCAGACGGCGATAGCGATCTCATCTCCGCCAGTCGGCCGCAAGGGTCCGAAAGGCCAAGTCCAATCGGCCGCCCCCGGACTAATGCCTTGCATAAACATCCCGCATTCGCTCGTTTAATAAGTTGGCGCCTCTCGACCGAGGTGAAAGGGGAGTCGTGCGCAAATGAAAAGCAAAGGCTCGCTCTGCGCGCCCATTCAGCCGCACAAAAGAGTCAAAAACCACGCAAACAGCACTTTCGGAGCATTCCGCTCGGACTCGAGACTAGGTGCTCCCTCCCGCCACTCCGCTCGACACCCTCCCCCGGCACTCACCCCCCCCCCTTTTCCATTTCCACTCCATAAACTGCGCCGTCGCATTTGGCGCACTCGCCAGCGGCAATTCCATCTCCGAATATGTAATTTGGTTTGCGCGTACGGTAATGCCCGTTTCACTCAACTTCGGCACAACGCCACTTTCATTTCCCATTCCGCACATCCATCCCACATTTAATTTCTCCCTCCGCCGGGCAATTTATGGAGCGCCGCCGCATCCCCGCCGGCAGGCCTCAGCACGGCCCAAAACGATTAATTTCAATTTGGCCGCGGCACACGCTTTATTATGAGGCGGCCGGCATTTACCGTATTCGGCGGCTTTGGCTGCTGCGTTGGCCGCATAATTTCTTCAATAAGCGGCCGGATGTGGTTGGGGCGGAAGGGCAGGGCCCGCCCCTCCCCTCTGTGCCGGCAGGATGATGGACGGCCCCAGTGGGGGCGGTTATGCCCCGCCAATCATGCACAACAGCCGCCGCTTCGGAGGGACGGCGGTTGGCGAGCACTAGCATTGGGCCCTCCCTCCCGACTCCCGACCGGCCCACGGCTTTGCCCACCCCTCGCACAACAATCGCCCAAATTCCGGCGCCCACCCCAAGGCCATCACCAAATCATCTTTTGCGCGTTTCTGCCGAATTCCCTGTCGATTTTATCTCCCGCCGCGCGGATGTCCTTTCTTTGTCCTTCTTGTCCGGTGGCGATGTCCCCAGTCAGTCGGTCCAATTTATTACCGCCCAAACGGCGGCGAGATCATCGAATCAATTTGCGCCGCCGGCCAGCACTCACTCATTTCGCCCGTTGGGGCGCCCGTTGTTAACAATGATTGAGAGGGGCCGTTTGATTTCTGTTGGCGCAACCCCAAAAAAGAGTGCGCTGCGGAGAAAGATGCCCCGCCCGACCAAGATTGATTGTCCGTCCGTCCGTCCGTCCAGACAATGGCCATTTGTCCTTCGGCCATTTGCATTTCCCAGAGCCAGCTTCCGCAGCTCCCGCCAAGCGCTCAACCTGCGCACGCCTTCCTTTTCAGCGCCCGCGTCGGGGGTTTACTTTTGTGCTGGTCGCAAATGTTTCCTTCCCCTTTGTTGCTCAATGATGATTTGGGCGCATCACGCAATCAGTTTTGTTCGCGGCGGCGCGATTAATTCGAATTATTAACGCGCCGCTTATCGCCCGCCGCTCCCCGCGCATTTATTCCCCATTTGTGCAGCCAAATGCGCACACGCGGGAAACCGGGTCAGCGCAGGAGAGCGGCGGATTGGCTCCAATTGCGGCGGCATAATTGTTGGGGTACCGTAAAGTGGAAGAAACTGGCGCGCCGAAGACCCAAGGGCAGACCACGGGTCGCATTTGCATGCAAATTGTGCCCATTCCGACCGAATTTATGCGCCACTTTTGGCCGAAAGCCCGGAACTGTGTGGCAGGGGAAGAGCCCCACTCTGTTGGCACACGGTAATAACCCCAGAAGGGCCTGGGCCCGCCTGCCTCGGCAGGAAACGAAACACCCTTTCTCAGCGGCCGTGCATTATCCGATTCCCTTCGCCATAATGGGCCGCGCGTGGGAACTGCGTCCAAATTGGTGTTTGTGCGCGCCTAGAAGGAGGGGCGGGAGCGAAATGGGCGCCAATTGTGGGCACATAATAATGCGAACTTGCGGTGGAGGGGCGCTACCGTAGCGGGGAAGTGAGGCGGGAATGGACACCCGCGCACTCCTTGCGCAAGCCCACCCCCGTCTGACCTTATTTTGCCCAGTGGAGAGTCAGTCAGTTCTTTCTCCTTCCCCTCCAGCCCATAATTCCGCCCTTCGCCCGTCCCCGAAATGAAGCGCCGTCGTCCGCCGTCGGAGCCCAGCTCCACGGCGTTGTCGTCCGACGAGCTGTTCCTGCCGCGCCATCGGCCGCCCGTGCCGCCGCCGTTTGTGCTGCCGCCCTCCTCCGCCGCCGGTGCCCTGTTCCCGGCGCCACTTTTGCCGCCGTTCCCGTTCGCCACTCCCGAAAAGGCAAGCCACAGAGCCAACGGGACCGGGGAGACCTCGATCCGACCCTCAGCCTCTCCACGAGAGTCCGTCCAACGGCCACGCGGACGCGGAGACTCTGCTGCGGCGATTGCTGCTGTTGGGCGGCACCCCGCAGATGGCTGAGAGCGCGGAGAATGGGGTTGGCGGCGGCGAGGAGGAGATCGTCCAGCAGACGACGACCGAGGTGAATTGAATTGGAATGGGCTGAATCGGCAAAAGACAAAGGCCTTCGCGCGGAAAAATGGAGATTGGGATGGCAAGGCACCGGCAAGCGACATGCGTCCTTCCTCTGATCGACGCCTGTCACTGGGAATGCGAAATGATTGGGCACCAAATTTAGTCCAAATTCTGCTGAATGTGGTTTTCGCTCATTCCCACTTTTGGCAGAACTCGCAGCCACTTCTGGACTTGTTCGCCTCCGCGTTGCAGCAGTTCGCCCAGGCGAACTGCTCTGCGCCCGTGCCCTCGGCCAATCCGCTGGAGCAGCTGCTGGCGCAGCTGGGCGAGCTGGAGAGGCAGCGGGCGGATAGCAAGGAGAGTGGACAGCCGCGCGAGGAAAGGCAGCGGGGAGTGCCGCTGGACCTTTCGATGCGCCAAAGCCCGGTGGAGCAGCACCAGACCTTGCCACTGCTGCCGCCGCCGCAGCTTCTCGGCGCCCCGCAGAGTCAGTAGACACTTCGAATTATTCGCATCGATCTGAGTCCGCACTGGTTTCGTCGGTTTCAGCGCCCGCCCTGGGGCACGCGTGTCCGCTGTTCGTGGGTCCGTTCGGCCCCTTCCTGCCCGCAAACCCGCCCTCCGCGCCCCCGCACCCCTTCCGCCCGGCCAGCCCGGCCACGATCGGGCCCAGCGCCGAGGAGGACGACTGGGAGGCCATGATGGAGATCAGCAACACGGACGAGGCGGAGAAGATCCGCGAAATGGCCGGCGAGAACGCACTTCCACCCACTGACCCGAACCAGTGCATCATCTGCCGCAGGGTGCTGTCCTGCAAGAGCGCCCTCCAAATGCACTACAGGACGCACACCGGTCAGTGCCAGGCCTTTCACTCCAGCTGATTGCTTCGTCCCTTGGAGGCGAGCGCCCGTTCAAGTGCAAGCTCTGCCAGCGTGCCTTCACCACCAAGGGCAATCTGAAGACGCACATGGGCGTGCACAAATCGAAGGCCCCGCTGCGCCAGCAAATGTTCGGGGCGCAGCAGCAGCGGTCGGAGAATGGCGGCGGGCCCGAGTTGGGGCTGCAGTGTGCGCACTGCACGCGCCGATTCGCCGATCCGTGCCGGATGCAGCATCACTTGGCGGAACAGCACGGAATGGCGCTGAACAGGATAGCGCCGCCGGTGCCACAGCTGCCGCTGATGTGCCCGCCAGGAATGCCCTCATTTGCGCCGCACCACGTGCTGATGCCGCATCCGCACCTGTTCTTGCTGCTCGCCCAGCAGCAGCATCCGAGTGACCCAGCTCCGCCACAGTTCCGCTACGACCAGCAGCCGGAGACGCACCTGATCGACCATGGCACTGCGCTGGCCAACATGTTCATGCCCTCGACCTCTATAGCGACGACAGTGACGACGGCAGAAGTGAAGGAGGAGGACGAGGAGGAGGAGGAGGAGGAGGATGCAGAGAAAAAGGAGGAGAAGGGATCCTCCAGCGTAGGGTTGACCCCGTTGCCGGCATTCTTCATCCAAAAGCTGGCGGCCAGGAGCAGTAACGACGCAGAGGGGGGAAGTGGCACCGAAGAAGGGGAATGGGAAACGGAGGACCAACAGAGGGAAGTGGCAGGGGAGGTGTGGGAGCAGATCCAGGAAGGCGAGGAGGCCTTCAGCATGAAGCGCTCACCCGCAGAGGCCCCCGAATGCCCGCTCCCGGACGGCTCAACAGCGACGGACGCCATTGCATGCACCTCGTCCCCCGCCCCTCCTCCTTGTACCTCCAGCGCAGCCCCGGCGCCCTCTTCTTCCACTCTGTGCTTGGTGGCGGCCCCCGAGGACGAGGAAGACGGCGGCAATCCGCTGGAGAGGGTGAGAACGGACAAAGAACACTGGGTCCGACGGTTCCCCTCTGTCCATACAATACACACCATTCTGGCTGACTTTCCCTCAAAAATGCCCAGTACTGAATTGGACAGGACCACCTATTATTTGAGCGCCACTAATGCCGTTTTCTTGTGCAGATGCAGCGCATCTTCTCCGCGGCCGATTCGCCGCCACCTTCCTCCGCGTTCGGCGCTTGCTCGTCCGCCGTCAGCACGCGTCTGCCGCTGGCCAAGCACCAGTGCAAGTGGTGCATGAAGCCGTTCAGCAGCAGCTCCGCCCTCGTCATCCACTCGCGCACACACACCGGTGGGCAACAGGAAACAGGACCCGCCGCTAGACCTTGTTCACCGATTTACCCCAAAACCAATGTAAAATGTCCTTTCGCAATCGCTAATTCCAAGTGAGACACAAAACGCCGAAGTAGGAATGCTACTCGCACTTACACATTTCATTCTGCCCTGTCTGCCCCCTCCCTCTCGCTCCGTTCAATCGCCCATTTTGATGAGATCATGTCTCCTCAGGCGACCGACCCTACAAGTGCGAAATCTGCGAGAGGGCGTTCACCACTCGCGGCAACCTCAAAGTGCACATGGGTGTGTCCCTAGCCACGATGGATTTTGGTCATCCGACCGGAATACAAAAACATTTCGAAAGTGCTTTCGGATGGCCAAAAGCCAATCAACACTATGCCTTTCATTTTGGTCTTCTAGGCACTCACTCTGCGCCCCAAAATCCGTCTCGGCGCGGCAGACGCATCTTCGACATGGAGGAGGTGCTGATGCCGTTCCGCCAGGGCCAGCCGCCGTTGCAGTTTGGCCTTTCTCGGGACAGCTCGCCGCCATCGGGAACAGGCGTCGCGGATTGTGCGACGTCATCTCAGCAGCACAACCATTTGACTTCCCTGTTTGGCGCAGCCCCCGCCGATCCGGCGGCCAGCCAAATTGCCGCTCAGTTGGCACTATTCCCCCATCTGATCCAGCATCTGCTGCAGTGGCAGGTCCAGCAGGCGAACGAAGAGGGCGGCCAAGGGGCGCAAGAAGGCGAACAGGATGAGGAAGACAGGGCCGCCAGAGGAGTGGCCGGCATTGTTTGAAAGCAAGCTTTAGCCGCATTTGACACGTGACAGATGACATTTGACCCGAGATTTCCCTCTTCCATGTCCCCCGTTCCTTCCGCTTTCTGCACAAATCTTCCTTTCATTTCCCTCTTTCGCAGCATTTCCCGTACTTTAAACACCTTTTGCCCGATGAGCGCTCTAAAACAGAGCAGTCTGGAAGGCACTGGAAAAAACAACCAAACGAAAATGGTTGGTGTTGCGGAATTCAATTGGGCAGACAGCTTACCTAAATATTTATTGGCAAAAACCATTAGACAGGAGACAGTTTTGATTTTTGAATGACAAAAAACTTCAAACGCCGAATGGAAGTAATGGGATGAATGTGCTCTGCTCGCCACGTCGCTGACGGCGCCAGTTCATGAGCAGCGCATTGACCGTGGAGCTGACCAACTGCTCTTCCTCCTGGTCTGTCTCATCGGCGAACTTCAGCGCGTCAAAGCTCTGCGGCATGAAAGCTGAATGGAAGGGACAAGGGATGGCTGTGGGTGGAGCTGTGGCTGTGGAGGGGCTAGACCAATGGAAGAAGGGACTCACTCAATCGAGGCACCCACCCACCCATCGTGTTGCGGCGGTGATGGTGCATCAGGAACATGTTGAAGCTGCGGTACTGCCATCCGCCGTAGGGCCCGTCCTCATTGCCGCCGTTCAGCTCTTGCACATACTGCATGGCCCGATGGGAATTGGAAGGATTAGTCACCAGCAAATCATTGCCTTGAGGATGTCCAGCGAGGATATCTCCTGCTTGTCCGGATACTTCTCGCGAATTGCGTCGATAATCTTCAGCAGCTCTTTCACCTCAAACTCCATCTGTTCTGCCTGTTTTTTGGCTGCGCGTCGCTTGGCCCAATTGATTTTGCGTCCGAAGTAGTGGATCTTCAGGAACATCCACTTCAGTTCACTGGCCGCCAAATCGGCGCACATCGACAGCACGGCAAGGCCGAATGTGACGAACACAAAAATATAGACCAGCGTCTGAAAGGTACCGTAAAGGAGAGGGAAGAATTGGAAATGTGCCATCAAGTGGGAGATGTCGGTGGGCATTTCGCTCATTGTGAGATTGGCGACTAGGTTGAACGTGACGAAGAAGCCCTCGATGAAGTTGTGGTCGCTGCCCGCAGCCGCTATGTAAACAAGACCGCCTAGCATGCAGAACAGCAGCAAAATGGCCGCGTTAACTGACAACGGGAGACGCCTTTTTGCGGCCGTCGCAACAGCTGGCTTCTTGGCTCCGTCCTCCCCAACAGCACTGACAATCTTTCCAGGCGGCGTGTCCACGGTACTTCTGTCAAAACTTGCAAGAAATCTTAAATGCAACTCACCTTCTTCCTCTGTGATTGTGACCCTTCTTAGTTTTTGCGAACGGAATCCTGCAATTTGCGAGTGTTTACATTGGTTTCAGTAGAACAACAACATTGGTGTGCTCTGTTGGAGGCGATTTAGCGACTTCAGTGCCTTCGTCTCGACGTGCGAAATCACCTGATTCCTGCGCTGCCCCACCCCGCAAAGCACGGACACGCGCTTTGTGGTTCTCTGCAAAAGAGTTCCCCTCCTTCAATAGTGAACGGCAGATTTTCAAAATAAAAAGTATTCGCCAATATTTTGTCGTATGTCCGTAGCACCACATCGGACAGAAAGCGTCCAATATCCACTGCCGCCAAAACCGTTAGCGGAATGCCGATGAGGCCGTAGCCGATGGAGAGCCACTGTCCGAGTGCGGTCATCGGCGTTGCGGGCCCGTAGCCGGTCGTAGTCAGAATGGAGAGCGCGTACAAAATCGAAGACATTCCATTCCAACGCGGCGGCAGAACTTTATCCAATTGTGCAGCGCCGCTACGGGAGTCCAGCTCGAATTGGGCGCCCTCAAAGAATTTGGAGATGTGCGATAATGAGGTGAACACGCCCTCGCGGAATAAGAACTGTTGCGCTGGCGAACGCAAGCCACACTCCTCGCTCATCTCGGCAGCAATCAGCTCGTAAACCTCCGCTAAAGCGGAGACAACATTTTCAGCCAGCGAATCGCTTACAAATTCGCTCAAGTTTCTTCGCCTGCTGGAAGCGTTCTGCCTGTAAATTAGCTAGGTATCATCCATCCGATTTTCAATTCCCACTTACATTGTGCTCAACACGTGCGAAGGCCCAGGCCCCTGCCAGCAAGTAAAGGACCAACAACACGTACAGACAGACGTGCGGAAGTGCAATCTTGACCAACTGAACAGGCGCCAAATTGGTAAACCATTTCAGGGCCATAGGCGAGCAGACCTGTATGCGCTTGCGTTTCTTTTCCCCGTCCCCGGACTGTCGTTGTTGCTGCTCCTCCAGCGCTGCGCCTTCCTCTGCCGTCATTTTTGCTCATTCATTAGAGGGAATGAATCTCGCTTTCTTTCGGGCAAACGGGAACTGCTGGCAGGCCAATTATCCCTGTTGCGCCAACTAGATGCCTGCCCATTATTTGTGGGGCCATTTGCCTTGTACATATGTGTCCTTTCCTAATTTTGGGGTTACCATTTTCATGAATGCCCAAATGCCCTTGAACATTCCGTTACAATAGAATAGTTATGTATATTTTATGTATAGGTAAATGAAATATTAAATTAAAAGCAAGCAGATTGAAATGTCAACAAATATGGGAGAGGGAGTTTGAAACAGGAAAGTGTATTCGCCATTCTCAAATCCAAAAACGTTTCCCTGTCGTTCATTCTTCATTGGTCGTCACATGTTCTGCGTGAGTTGTTTGTCCATGAAACGACGCTTCGAGAAACAGAGCCACCACTGAATGTAAAAATTAGCTAAAGATGAAGGAGGTTGTAACTTTTGTAGGCGGCGCTTCTGGGTTGGGAAAAACACACTCCAACAATCGGGTGCCCAACTCTTGTCGCAGTTGCTGTAAGTAAGCACGCATCGTCTCTGAACCAAATGCAAGTCTTTTTGTCCTGAAGCATTTACCGTCAGTCACCTTCTTCCTGTGGATTCGATGGCGGTTTGAAGAGACCAGGAAATGGAAATGAAGACTCGCCGGGAATCGGAAAGCTACGTTGGCTGTCCAGTGCCAGTGTGTACAAATCTTTGCCAGCTTGCAGCTTTTTTGGGCTCTGTCAGTTTGCGCATTTGAAGTTAAAAATGTTAATGTTACCTTTTGCAGTTTTTTGAGGCATTCCGTGATATAGAGGAAGAGGTAGATCAGCGTTCTGTCTGACGGACCTTTGATTTCAAAGTTGCGAAAAAACACGTTTGGTTTAAAGTAGAGCAGCGCTTCATCGACTATGTCTTCAGATGATGGGTTTTCTTAATGGCAAGATTCATTTCAAAATAATAGAATACGAATGCAATTTACCTAACCTCGGAGCAGGACCCTTGAATAAGGTTTTGATGGGCAGAATTGCCAAGTTACCGACTAATGTTGTCGCAGGACCATTGTTGAACTTCGAATGATAGGCCGGCATCAAAATTTGGGGGTTCACTGCACGAAAATAAAACCTGATTGAAATTAGAATCATGTACTAGCTATTTTTACAACAAATATACTTGTGCTTGCCCTTTAAATTTTTAAATATGGATTTATGCTTTCTGATCAAAGGGTCATGATAGTGAAAATATAAGAGAAAAGAAAGTTTAAAGTCCAACTTGCTTTTAGAACACTTTTATTTGTCATTTGTCTGTCTATCCGTTCGTTTCTCTTGCTTTTTCCTTTCTCCCTCCTCCTCATCTTCTGCAATCTCCAATGAGTGCTTTGTGGCGAGCATGAATTCGATGGAACAAGAAGTGAGGAGCGATATCCAATTCTGCAGGGCCTGATAGTCTGGAGCAGCCATTATGTACGTGTTTCCAGTGCTGTTTGAAATAACGCGATTAATGATATAATATTTTCAGACTCAATACGCGTTGAACTTGATGGAGAAGGAAAATTGCCGTCCAGTAATGTTGTCATCCGATAATTCAACGATGCAATCCTCAATGATGATCAACATAACTGGAATCTCCAATCGATCGGCAGACTCGAACATAAATAGCAAATTAGCCTTCAAAATTGCGTACAATTTTCGCCACTTTTCATCCTAAATCCCTAAGGTAAAATGAATTAGGTAGATAGTTATCTAGAACATAAAGATGTTGCTTACTTGCAAAACGTGGAGGTTTCCGTGAATTTTTTGGTCATACGAACGATCCGTTATTAGAGACACAAGTGAACTGCTATTAGCAAGCATCATTTGATTACCTTGCCTGAAAAGCGGAACGTTGTATAATGAATATTGCATTATATTTGTCATGAGCTTATGAGTCATCGCATGAGATGAATTTACTAAAGATATGTAACTTTGTTCAAAATTAAAAGGTATGTTATGTTCCAACTTAAAAAATCGGCTTAATCGATGGATTCATCTCATTTCAGTGGGAGGAAGATTCGAACGCTCTTTTATATATTTCGATATGAGATTACTGGACCTCTCGAATTTTCACAATAAAAACAGCTTTATAGGGAAGTTTGGACTAGGGTTGCAGGCGGGGGTGGGTGGGGGGGGGACGGACGGGGCCCCGTATCCGCGGGGATTCCGATTTTTGGGCAATTCCCCGTCCCCGATTCAGCTATCCTCGAAAGTGCTGTCCTCGAGGCCCCGGGGATATTTTACACGGGATAAAACAGCATTTTCGGAGGGGATCGGGCCGTCTCGGCGCCGGCCAACTCGGCGCCAGGCATAAATGGGGTCGGTTCGGCGCCAGCAATTTTCACATTATTTTTAATCCATTTTTCGCATTATTTTTTTTCCAAAAATCGATATAAAAAAGCACAATAACTCACAAACTATCCAAACTATACTTTTCTGGGCGTGGACGACCTGTGAGTGCTAAGCTAAGCTTGTTTTTGTGTGTAACGTTTGTTTGTTTGTACACACATTTTCGCTGTTTGTCCCTTCTCTGCGTCTATGACCATTGTGCGTTTTTGTGTGTTTTGTGCTTTTTGCCACCCCTACACTTGGCTACAATGGAGAGAAAATAAGATCCTGAAAAAATCATAATACGAAATAAATTTAAAAAGCAGCAATACCTAATTATTAATTTTTTCTTCATGATCTTGACATGATACTTTGAGATCAGTTTTTACTTTTTAATTTTACCTTTTTATTTTTATCCATCCATTTACATTCTACACTTCTACAGGTCTACATTCTAAAATTCTATTTAAATAATGAGCACTAGGTAAGCCTTCCATAAATCATTGTAGCCCACCAATGCTCTGGGGAGAAGGCATCTTCTTTAAAAGCCCTTCCCTTTTCTATTCTTGGTACTCTTTATATCGCCCAACCATCAGCCGATGTTACGGAGTGACGAACCAGCAGAATAAAGGATTGAACCCAAGAGTGCCTTTGGTATAATACTAGGTATTTGAAAACAGCAAAGATTGTGTTATGTATCGGCCTAATTTTGTACCATTCAACTCAGTTTCAAAAGGGTCCCTCTTATGGTTTTGCCAAATTTTACATGCCATATTAATTTGTCCAGAATGGCACGATCAATTCTCCCACCCCTAAATCGATTCAGCTCAGATAGCTCTATCGAATGGCACCAAGATAAGCTCGATCGGCTCAGTAGAAAAAAGCTGCTATACTACTACCAGATAACCCTCGGTCCAAACCGAACTGGCACGTTTCAGCGCCAGTGTGTTTGACGACCCATAGTTCAGCCAAATCCAAGGCCAAGATTGTGAATGGGATGTCATTGGAAAGCCCTCAAAATGTGCTCTTCGACAAACAAATCAGGCTTGGCCCATTTTTGTAGTCCAAGAACTCTGTCCTAATTTTGTTCCCAGTTATGTCTCATCAAACCTTCTGGCGGTGAAACCTTCCCCACCGGTCCAAACAGGGCGTTAAGCAAAAAGATCAAAATTGGGTCGTATCACCTCAGTGATGATTTACCAATTTCCAGCTGTTAGATAAACACTTTGCAGACAATTAAAATAGCATTGCAATGGGCTTTCTTATTTATTGGTTATCCTATAAATAAATTTTTATTGAAAAAATAGCGCAAAACAAATCGGGGATATCCCCGGGGCCCCAACCGAGGCCATCCCCGGTGTGGTCTGGGATCCCCCCCCCCCCCGTCTGCAACCCTAGTTTGGACTTTGGACGTTGTAACGTCGACCACCGTTCGCTCTGTCGTTTTCGTTTCGCTTCTCTGTGCGAGTTGGGGTCGATTGCTCGCCGCCAATTGCTCGCGGGCCCTAAAACTTTGTTCAGATTGGTGGGATTTCCAAGATTTTGGTACCGTTGGATTCCTCACCAAAATTACAAAGAGACTGGAGCCTACAGTGGGGCCGCAAGTGAATTGAAGAAAAAATACATGGCCCGCGAGCAATTGGCGGCGAGCAATTGTCCCATTCCCCTCTGTGCTCACCGCAGAGTTGGAATGTCCAATAAAATATATTTTGGATAAAAACTCCGAGGAGCTTAAAACGTTAAAACACCGCAATTGATAATTGTATGAAGTATGAAAATATTTGGTGCCAAAATTTTGAGGCTTCATAAGTTCATTCGTCAAGAATGATAAGATCGGCCTGATTTTATGTTTTGCACATTGTTGACGGAGACATCGGAGGGTTACGGGGAAGGGTACGCAGTACGCCTTGGGGAAAAGTTGCTGGGATATTGCTTTTGAAATTCCGCTCGATAATCAACCGATCTACTGTATTTCAATCGATATTAGGCCAACTGTTTGAGAGAGACGAAGGACGGACAACGGACAACTAGGAGAAACAGATTCATATTTCATACATGTTACATGTAGTACTAGGGAAAGAAAGGGAACGGATGTGCGATGTGCTGTCCTGCTGTCTATAGTATATTGCGGTGTTGTATATGAGTGGCTGACGCTAACAGTTTGATAACTAGTATTATAAATTTGCAGTTTACCAGATTGCAGATTGAATTGGAAATTGTCTTTTAAAATTTTGGTTTTTAGACACACACAGTAGATTTAGATTGTTTATTAGTTATTATTATTACTCTTCCATCCCTTTTTCACCACTTTATTTGCTTGGACGATTAACCAATTTTCAGTGATATCTGATATAAATATTATAATATATCACTCTTCGATGATTCTTGTCAAACTAGCACTCTTGTTCAGTCTTTTTCTCCCTGTCGTTCCCAGTGATGTGTTAGAGTACACAGATGCCAATTTTGAGACGGAAATTGCAAATCACGAAATCGCATTGGCTGAGTTCTACGCACCCTGGTAAGTTAATAATAATAAATAATACGATTGCACGTGTCAGCCATGTTTTTATCGATTTTTGCCGGTATGAGTTTCAGGATAACATAAACACTTAAAATGTTTTTTTCTGATTTTTTTTAAAGTAGGATAATAAAGAATAATATGTATATAAAATATAATACACACGGTATTATTTAGTAGGTGCGATATTTTCCAATTTTTTAGGTGTGGTCATTGCAAAAAATTGGCACCTGAGTATGAGAAAGCGGCGACCAAACTGAAGACAAATGACCCTCCAATTTCGCTGATCAAGGTATGCCTTAGAAGTTCAGATATTTATATTTCCAAATTAATGATGTGTACCTTAGGTTGATTGTACTGCGGAAAAGGCAACTTGTGACAAATTTGGGGTCAGCGGTTTTCCCACGCTGAAAATCTTCAGGAATGGACACCTGACATCAGAGTATGAAGGGCCAAGAGATGCCGAAGGAATTATTAAGGTAGGGTAATAATAATAATGTCTATTTTTTGCATTAATTGATGGAAACAAGTCAAGGGGGCACTGTATTCTGTATTTTATGATAAGTAAAGCGATTTGATAGCTTGTGCAGCAATAGAACATTTAACAGAGTGGCAAACAGCCAACATCCGATGGGGGTGGGTGCCTCTCGGTCAGGGGGCCTAGGAAATTTTTAAGGGAGGTTCTCGAAAAATAGCAAAAACTATTCACTACACATATCCCGACTAGTTTAAGCTAAAATCAACCCAGTTGGTATGTTATTCCAATTGTTCTTGCAAATGTCATGGTGTAGGTCAACTTTTTCTCTGTATTTCTTCGATAACTACGCTTTGGGCTTTTACCCAATAATTTTTTATTTAAATTATATAATACAAACAGATTTATTTGGAAAGATAGGACTCATGATAGAGTTGGTGCTTAAGCCTCTTATGTTCAGTTGTGCCTTTGGTGTCTGCTCAATAAACAAACATTCATTTTTTTTAAATTCAGTTCATGCGTGGACAAGCAGGACCGAGTTCAAAGGAGCTGAAAAATGTCGCCGATTTCAACAAATTTGTCGACAATGATGACGTCAGCGTTATCGGACTGTTTGAGGGGGAAAGCAAACTAAAAGATTCATTCAACAAAGTGGCCGATACTGAACGCGATCGATTCCGTTTTGCTCATTCCTCCAACTCTGAAGTGATCAAGAAGACCGGATACAATGAGTATTTCATGATCTGCAGAGTATTAACGTATTTATTTTTCAGTGACATTGTTGTCTATGTACCGAAGAAATTGCACAACAAGTTTGAACCAAACGAATTCCATTATGACGGCAACTATGATACGGACAAGATCAAGAACTTCTTGGTTCACGAAACGTAAGTTTGCTGGACTGATGATCTGTGAAATCGAATCAATTTCTAAATCATTGTTTAGCGAGTAGCGACTAGATAGAATCTAATATAGAATTCATATTTTAGGAACGGGCTCGCCGGAATTCGAACCCAAGGAAACTCGTTCCAGTTTGCACAACGTCCACTTATCGTCGTGTATTACGCTGTTGACTATTTGAAGGACCCAAAAGGCTCAAACTACTGGAGAAACCGTGTGCTCAAAGTTGCCCAGGACTACAAGCGAAAAGTGTACTTTGCAGTAAGCGACAAGGAGGAGTTCGCACAAGTAAGTTTTTGCAAGATACGTTTAAAAATTGCGTTTTCGAATTATTGATAGTTCAGAAATCAAGATCATTCGTATAACATTGAAATAGGAAAGTCATTTAGGAAGTCGAGCAGAATGGACTTGCAGACAGAAAGGACAGTGACAAACCCTTGGTAGCTGCTCTAACCAATGAAGGAAAGTTCCCGATGGACAGAGAGTTCAGGTAATCCGTAGATCGCGAAAAATTGCTAACGGTTTTACATCAGTATCGAGAACTTAAAGAAGTTTATGGAAGATTTGTTGGCTGGCAAAGTGGAGCCCTACATGAAGAGTGAGCCAGTTCCTGCAGAGCAGAGCGACCTGAAAGTAGTCGTGGCCAAAAACTATAAGGAACTTATTGCTGACGCGGACAAGGACGCGCTCATTGAATTGTTTGTCGTATAATTAAAATATCAACATTTTAAAACTAAGAACCTGTTTAGCTATGCTCCATGGTGTGGTCACTGCAAAGCCCTCGCGCCCAAATATGAGGAGCTTGCCAAAAAGGTTTTTTATATACCTATTTAACATTCTTACCTGTATTCGATCAGTTGGCTGATGAAGACATCATCATTGCCAAATTCGATGCAACAGCGAGTAAGTTTCCAATTTATATTGACGAAAAGGAAAGTTGAATTTTGTCTAAAAAATCCCGCCTTCAGATGACGTTCCTCCCCAATTCGAAGTTCGAGGGTCGGTTTTCATTTATCTACCAATTACCTATATGTACGTTGTTTAGCTTTCCGACAATCTTTTGGATCCCGAAGAACGCAAAGGGAAATCCAGTGCCATATCACGGCGGCCGCGAAGTGAAGGATTTCATCAAATTCATCGCGGAGCAGGCCACAGAACCAATGAAAGGCTACGAGCGTAGCGGGAAAAAGAAGAAATCGAAGAAGGCCGATGAGCTTTGAGCAGTTTGGACTTGGGGTTTATTTTTTGATTGACAGCAATATCCAAGCTACGATTTCATGTTTGCGCAAACAAAACAACTTTTTGGACCAAAAACACCTAATTTATTTCTCGAAAAATTTTGTTTAGATTTGCGCACATTCATTTGTCCTACATACTACAGTTGTCCTCTTCTACTTTACAATCAAGGTCTTCTGCTTAATAATGGGTAAATCACTAAAGGCGGGCGGCCTAACTTTAAAGAATTTCTGCTCGCATATCTCTTTCCAACTCGATCGAGAATATAGCAACTATAAATTCGAACCATTCTTTGACTTAAAGCATCCATGTTTTGTTTTTTCCAAAGCTTTCTGCTTCCGTTAATATTCAAATTCATCTGTGGTGTGCCTTGGATTTGCTAAGAACCTGACTGTCCACAATCAATCATCATTGTTATGGTTTTTCACGGTTCTAATTTATTTGTTTGGATGATAATAAAGAGTAATTTATTAAGATTTTTAAAATTAATGGAATGATGGTAAGGGGTTGGTTTTGAATTTTGCGCCTTTTGGCAGAGCTGCATATTCTTCGCACAAAGTTTTATTCTCGTCATCCGACCCTAGGTTGAACAATTCGAGTCCGGATCCGGACTGCCGGACTCTAAAATGTGCAGTGGAAGATAATCACATTTGGTTAGTAAGGTAGGTGCACAATATACACCGCGTTCATATAGCATTTGTATTTACATATATTTAATTTTGCCTAAATGCTAAATATAATTTTTGAAAATAACCTTGATTAAAAAATCTACTATACTTGGTTTGAAGTTTAAAGCTTAACAATTAATAAAATTGTCTAGTTCTTTTGAAATATACATTCATACAATTGTTAAATTACCAAACGCGTTTACATCTTCAATTTTAATTTTACCAAGCCATACGGTTTCATGAAGACAAAACAAAGCTTGCATGATAGCTTGTTTTTTCGCGTCCAATTCCATTTTCAATTTAATAGCTCAAATATTCGAGGCTTACCTATGCATTTTCAAAACACAAATTAATAAAACTTGTGAGGGAGAGTACGTATTTTGATTGAAAACTTAAGGTTTTGGTACAAAAACTTTAAAATTTTCTATGATTTTTAAAATGATTTTTCTGGCATTTTGCCTTGAAAAATTGATTCATCGACATTGTTCGAGCCTTCGAGCAACGAAAAAAGTTCTTCTTCGAAGTAAGCCATGAGCATTCCTCTTTCTACATGATTAAATTCGAGATATGGCTAAAATCAAGCTTTGTTTTGTCTGACATGAAAAGATGGCAGCCAAAAATGGTAACTCTTCGATATTAAACCAACTAATTGAAATTTTTAGAAATTATATAAACCAGAAAAGGCGGTAAAACGGTCAGATAAATGCCTTCTGATAGTGTTAAGAACGAAACAAGTAGTAGTAATAGTGAGGATGGAAAGGATTCATCTTTTGTTGATGATGAACACTGTGAAAGCGGAGTGGAGGAAGAGTCGTCCATGTCTAGTGATGAAGACTACGAGTATCAAAAGAAAAATAAAACTTCGACATCCGCAAAAACTGCGAGAAGGTCGCGAAAAACAGACGAAGCAGTAAACTATAGAGAGGCGAGTAGTGGTGAAGGGGAGGAGGATGAAGAAGATTCTCGCGATCAATCCTCTCCCATGGACGATGAGGACTCCAATATAATCGGAGAATCATCGTCTTCTTTGTTTCAACAACAACAATCTGACACAGTAATAATAAAAAATTTGTTTTAAAAATGTATGACAAATATGAAGTTAATAATGCTGCTGGTATTTAGATTAGAGATTTTATTTCCTTATTAAGGTTGAACGGGTACTCTGTCACCGTGACGGAGTTCCTGGTGCCACCGGGTCGGGTACGACATGGTACAACCTGCAGGACAAGGGAGATCCAAATGCAGATGCCTCCGGTATGCCCATATTTTGTCAACTTTTTCAAATTAATTTTTAGGGCTTGACAATGGTCAGTTGGAACGTCAGTATCTGATCAAATGGCTCGGGTATGCATCATGGACATATAAAACCTTTGTTTTATTTTGAATGAATGCTAGTTGGTCTCATCTTCACAATACTTGGGAATCTGAAGCAAGTTTAAGAGCGGCAAATGTGAAAGGAATTAAGAAAGTGGAGAACTACATGAAACGGGAAGCGGAAGTTGAGGAATGGTGAGAGAATGTAATTTTATTTTTATTTGTTCGTGTGCTCTAGGCGGGGTTTAGCTGACAAGGATTACATTGAAATGTACAATTGCGAGTGGCAAATGAACGATGAATTACTCGAACAGTATAAAGAGGTAAATAAAAATAGTGTCCAGCCAACCAATTAAACATTATCTACCAATGCTTTAAAGGTAGAACGGGTCATAAACGAACAAATTTCTCAAGACAAAGTTGGCGATGCAGGAGAGGCGGTTAAGGAATACCTTATTAAATGGAATGGACTGCCATATTCCGAATGTACATGGGAAGATGAGGGCCTCATCAAAAGAAGATTTAAGCAAAAAATTGACGAGTTTCACGAAAGACAGAGATCTGAGCGCGTTCCGCAAAAGACATATCAGGCATTTATATAATTAAAAATATCTTATTTTAAAATAATGTGTTAAGGCGTACAAGCGTCGTCCTAAATTCCAAAAGCTTGAGAAAATGCCCAATTTTCTATTGCAATCTGAAAATGCGGATCTGGAGTTGAGAGACTATCAACTGGAGGGCCTGAATTGGCTACTTTACGCCTGGTCAAAGTAACCCTGGGACCGGTTGACGATGTTTTTCGAATATTTTTAGGAGCAACAGCAGTATTTTGGCCGATGAGATGGGACTTGGGAAGACCATCCAGACAATCAGCTTTCTCTCCTCCCTCTTCCATGTGCATTCGATTTACGGTCCATTTCTGGTCGTTGTCCCACTTTCCACTTTGCCAGCGTGGCAACACGAATTCAAGATATGGGCATCAGATCTGAACACAGTCATTTATATGGGCGATGTCAGTTCAAGGGAACAGGTGAACAGGCTGGGCAATAAATATTTTGATCACCGTGCATGAATAGATTCGTAATTATGAACTTAGTGTGCCTGGGAATCAGAAACTTTGCAAAGCGAATGCAGTCATTACTACCTACGAAATCTGTCTCAAAGACAAGGTTGATCATACATACCCATGACGCGAAAAATTATACATAATTCTACCCTTTAAGGCTTATCTTGGCAAATTCAATTGGGCCTGTCTTGTGGTTGACGAAGCGCATCGATTAAAAAACGACGATTCGTTACTTTACCAAACGATGTTGGGCTTTTCAACAAATCATCGTTTATTGGTCACAGGAACACCGCTACAAAATTCGCTAAAGGAACTATGGGCACTATTACGCTTCATTATGCCCGACAAGTAAATTCATGTAAAAATCTTTCCATTCACTCTTACAGGTTCGATGATTGGCAAGAATTTGAGAGAGCGCATCAGGATCGCGACCACAAAGGAATCTCATCGTTGCACAAGAAGCTGGAACCTTTTTTGTTGCGGAGAGTCAAAAAAGACGTTGAGAAATCGCTTCCTGCCAAGGTTGAGCAGATCCTCCGTGTCGACATGACTGTCCAGCAAAAACAGTTCTACAAACTTGTTTTGACGCGCAACTACGAAGAACTTAGCAAAGGGGTGAAAGGAAGCATAAATGGTAAGGATAAGAAGGATTAAAATTGGCAGTTGTTCTTTAAATTTGTGCTAAGGTTTCATTAACATTATGATGGAGTTGAAAAAGAGCTGCAACCACTGTTGCCTCGTGCGTAAATATGACGCCGATGAGGAGGAACCGCAAGCCAGACTTCAGGTTCTATAATGCTAGCTAGCGTTGTTAGCAGGCGCCCCCTCCCTTTAAGCAATTGCTGAAGTCGTCTGGGAAGCTCATCCTTCTTGACAAATTGCTCTGTCGACTCAGGGAGACCGGACACCGAGTGCTCATCTTCTCGCAAATGGTGATGATGTTGGACATCCTGGAGGAGTACATGCGCCTTAGGAAATTCCCTACCCAGGTAAGGCTGTAGTCGGATCTCCTCTGACTATAATTAACCTATTCCAGAGACTCGACGGATCAACGCGTTCCGATTTGCGCAAACAAGCTCTAGACCATTATAATGCTCCCGGTTCCACTGATTTTTGCTTTCTGCTTTCTACACGAGCGGGAGGTCTCGGCATCAATTTGGCGACTGCCGATACAGTGATCATCTACGATTCGGACTGGAACCCACAGAACGACTTACAGGCTATGAGTCGTGCGCATCGAATCGGGCAGAAGAAGCAGGTGTGGATTCAGACTGCATTTTAAATGTATATCATCAATAGGTCAACATTTATCGCCTGGTCACAAAAAGCTCCGTGGAGGAAGAAATCGTGGAAAGAGCAAAGCAAAAGCTCGTCCTGGATCATTTGGTCATCCAGCGGATGGATACAACTGGAAAGACAGGTGACTCTATATTGATTATATCCAATAAATATTATGGCACTAACTTATTCATTTAATGTTTATAACTGTTTAGTTCTTTCGAAGAATGCGATTAATTCGTCGAGAATTCCATTTGACAAAACCGAGTTGACAGCTATATTGAAATTTGGTGCAGCAGAGCTTTTTCATGAAAAGGAGGGCGAGTCTCAAGAGCTGGAAGTAGACATTGACGAAATTCTGAACAGGGCTGAGACTCGGGAGTGCGAAAACACAGCGTAATCGACCAATTTGACAAATTTTGATCCAAAATTTGTTCAGGATGACAAATGATCTTCTTAGTTCCTTCAAGTATGCCAACTTCACAATTGATGAGGAGAGGGATTTGGCGGAGATTTCTCAACTCGATGAACCGGGTAATGGCGGCAGTCCCCGAAATGATTCTCCTTCGCTGTTGAAGACGGAGAAATCGAATAAAACCGAGGATAAGGAATGGGATGAAATAATTCCACGCGAAGAGATTGAGAAGCTGAAGGAACTGGAGCGAGTGAAGACGGAAGAGAGCGAGATCTTTTTGCCAAGGACTAGGCCCACTCTTCCAAATGTGGACTATGATGATGGGAATTTGAGTGATGAATCATCGGAATATGACAGTGAGGGGAAACGGAAAAAAAATAAGCGAAGACCAACGAATAGGAAGCGGGGACAACCGTCGAAAGATCCGAAGGAAAGGAAGGGCAAGAAGGCCAGAGTTGAAAATGGTGATGGAGGAAAGAAGGAGAAGGGCGAGAAGAAGCCGAGAAAGAAACGAGATAAGGCCGGTAAAGCCAATGAAGATGGCGTCCAAGATGAAAAGAAGAACAGCGAGAAGGTAGTTAGTTCAATGTCTGCTCATTGCTAAATCTAAGCGCCTATTCAGAAACCCAAAAAATTGGATCCGTTTGAGCGGGCGTGTTCGCTTGCTGTCAATACGCGAAAATACGAGGTGGACTTGAAGGAGAGGAACAGCGCAGTGTTTCTGAAGTGTGTCGACTTCTTTCGACCTCACCTGAAGTATATGAAGAAGCTGGTCGGCAAAGGGGATCCACTCTCCGCCAGTGCCACTAAATATTTGGTATTTCCAGAAACGGACGATTGAATTTACTTGTCACTAAAAATAGGTCAAACTCGGCAACTGCATTACGAAACACATAGCCTCCATGATCAAAGTGTTGGTGTTTTATCTGTAGTGATAAAAATTGATTTGTTTTCAGAAAGGAACAGTTGGCTGTACAAAAGCAGGTAAAATTAAATTTTGTGCCTCAAAGAAAAAATATGTTTCCTTCCCGTGATGCTTAGTGGCACAACTACCTGTGGATATTCCTCTCGCAATTCCTCAAAACTCATCATGATCCCGCTTTGCTGCTCAGCACCTACAAAGCACACATGAAGAAGCATCCTCACCATCAGCAAAGAAACAAAGTGATATCAACTAGGGGGACAAACTCGAGAAAAATACCGACGGCAAATTTTACAACAGCCAATAGTCAACCGAACATTCAATTATAGTGATTTGGTATTTAGCAAACATTCGCGGTATTCATATTTTGTACCAATAAAGGGTTACCTAGTATGTTCTTTTATGTTTTTCAATAAAATTCGTTCGTTAAAAGATTAAACGTTTATTAATAAAAAGCGGTTTTTGTGATCTATGGAAAAACATTATGTACGCGTTCAGAATTTCCCAGTTTTATTGTTGTTACCTTGTTAAAATTGGTTGGTTTAATAAAGTGAATGGGGGGAGTACCTTTTTATCAACTTAGCTGTGCTTTGTCCGTTACTCCAAATTTGTACGTGCTCTTCCTAACTTAGCATTCAATATTGTTATTTCCTCGGCCCACCTATCCCATCATCATCGATCGTGTGTCTGTTTATTCTTCATTTTTTGTCGGCAGCCTTCTATGTGCTCTGGCCGCTTTTGTGCTCTTTCCCCATTTCATATAATTCTCAGTCAGAATTTTCTGCCAGTTTTTTCTCGTTTAGAACCTTGATCGTGTTGTATTTACCATTTATTCACAACCCAGCCGTTTTATTCCGCGAGAGAAAACACTTCCCATTTTTAAAAGTTCTATTGTGTAATGCGCTAACTTACTTTCGGCCCACATTTCCTCCCCCCCCCCCGATACACCTTTCCTTGTCAAACAAAGCACAAAAGCCTCGGCTGCCCATGCCTTCTGTTTCTTGATATTATACCTCTGCAAATAATAATGTCCATCTACCCCTCCGGTTTCCATCATTATTTGACTTTCTTCCAATTGATAGGAAAACATGTGAAAAGCTGAAAAGGCTGGCAGATAGAAGATCAGATTATACAAGAAAAGCGTGCCTCTTCTGCCTAATAACCGATACCGACAATGGTTGTTGGGTTTGTTAAAAGCGAGGCGTACGTATATATTATTAATTTATTTTTCGCGCTTATTGTGTTGTTTTCATTGCCTGGTAACTTCTCTCGCCAAAAAAATTTTGACGGTAACTAGCCTCGCCTACCTTGCAACAAAAAGATTTTTGGTTTGGCTTGTCGGTAGTAGGCGGGCTTTACATTCTTTAAGTTTCACCGTTCCACATTTTTGCTGCTTCTGCTCTCTGCTGTCATGAGGCCAACCTTTGCTGAGGTCTAGACTTCAAAACGACAGATTGCCCACTACTCATTTTATTATACCCACAGACACAGACCCATAGTTTTTGCAGGAATTTTCCTTTCTTTATGACGCGACGCGTTCCAAATTCTGTTTTCCGCATGGCCAAGTTTGAATGGATTTTCAATTTTTTATAATTGCATAACGGAACCATTTTTCAGTTTGTTGTTCGTTTACTCCTATGTATAACAAACAGTTAGTTGCTCTGTGCTGTTAGATTGTTTAATTTTTAACACTACTTGTACCTTTTGGTCACTGATGCAAATTTATTCATTAATTTCGCCTGCCTAATTGATCGCCATGGATAATGACCCTTTGTTGACCCCTACGCCATCAACCAGTGAATCTCATGACGTGCCAGTTATTCACATGAAAAAACTGTCCACAAATCAACACATTCAATTCCGCATTGGTAGGCATTTTTTATCACAACGTTCATTATTCATTTAACCATTTTACGATTAGAACTGTTTGTATTGTGTTGTGTTTTACAGGAGATACGGTGAGCAACAGCGGACCTGAACATTTGGACATTCTTCAGGAGCTTTTGACAAGTCAGCACTCGCCCACTACTCTGACGCCAAATGAAGGCAAATTCCTGTTGTATTAAACCGAAAATCCCATTGTTCACAGGATTGGTTGTTCAACCGCCAAAACGATTGGATTCTGCCTCGTCGATTTCGAGTACAAGCTCAGCAGAGTTCAATCCACCAGTGCACAGTAAGACACAGCCCGAGGCGAATCGGCCGACTGAGGTAAACATAAATTATTGAACATGACAAGGATTTCAATTTCTAAGCTTGTTAAGGTTCTTGTTGAGTTGTACGATCTGAAGTTGGAAAATGAGTTGGCCATTCGAGGCCATTGGGAGGAGACCGCGCGTTGGATCAAATACGAAGAGGATGTGGAAGGCGTTGACCACCGGTGGGGAGCCCCACACATTTCCTTCCTGTCTTTCCACGCATTGCTCCAGTTACGCAAATGCATTGCCAAAGGCATGGTGTTGTTGGATGCAGATGTGCAGGATTTCATGGAGCTCAACGAGCTGATCGCCGATGCAATTACAGCCGACGAGTTTGGCGCGCCTAACACACGACGGATCGCACAAATTTTGCGTCTGAAACACACTCACGTACGGAACAGGCGAATCTCGCGCATCACCACTGCGGCTAGTTCAATTGCGCATCTGCTGGAACGAGGAATAGCGCCGGAGCGAACGCAAAACTACCATCATCCAACAGTGGTGCCCCGTCGAAGCCAATCGTCGGCGATGCCATTGAGTCAATCGGCGTCCAACATGGTGCTGCGCAAGTTCAGCGCCGAACCAACAACAATGTCTGCCGCCGATGGTTCGATCGACAAGAAAATATACACATTGTTTTGAAAATTATTTTTACGCGATTCAAGGCAATTTCCGTCCTCATGTGCGTTCTTTTGCTGCGTCGCCTCCAACAATTGCCGAAGATGACGAATGTGCCATTGAATTTGCCACTGATTCGGTCCATCGCGGCGAACGATTCTCGCAGTCACGTGGGAGGTGGGAAAGGCTCTATTGCAGTTTATGTATTAGCTTCGGACCAAATTTCTCGATTCAGATTAACCAATCATGATTTTTAAATGTACAGCACTCCAAATGTGCAATTGAACGTCGACAATGCACATCTGTCTCCGCCGCAGATGTCATCGCGAAAAGTGGGCGAACTTGCTATAGGCAGGGAGAATTTCCAGCGGCGTTCATGGAAGAGACGTCAATCCTGGAACCTGAACGTCGAGTCAGTGAACGATATGTACTCGCCAAAACATTATGACGACTGAACAAAATTGTTTCGGATCGCCAAATTAAATACCAAACAAAAAAATAAAAACTGAAAGTAGCCGTCAGCCTTTTTTTAAGCGGTGGAGGACACCCGGCAAACTCCGCCCAACGGCACAAAATGGGTGCAGCAGCATTAGACAATGGGCCCGCCGTGGTTGCAACAGGAAGCGATGTGACGCTGAGGAGGCTGGCCGTGGCTGGAGCAACGGAACTCGTCCAGGTGATGGTCGGCGAGCTGAAGTGGATGCGAAAAGCGCGTTTTGTGATGGTCGGCAAATGTTCCCAAATTTGCAGAAAATGCACAACTTTGCAGGTGCGCTTTCCGGAGGGCAAATTTTTGCCCGAGTTGGTGGACAACTGTTTCCCGATTCGCATAATCTTCGTCATTCTTGGCCCGCCTCTCTGCGATGGCTCATATCACGAACTTGGTAGGGCTGTGGGATGCTCGCTCCCTAGTTTCCATTCTGCAATCTAGGACGCTCCCTGGCGACGCTAATGTCGAACACGGTGAGGGGATTGGCTGTCACTTCCGATTTGGATCAGAATTGTGGGAATTGGGTGATCTGCAGGGTGACGTTGTTGCTGAATCGGGGACCCTTCCCTCTACCGATCATCACACCCTGGAGCCGTTCCCAAATCCCCCGCGCTGCTTTCTTGCGGAGGATCAAATGCGACATCATTTGTTAATTAAATAATATCCGCTTATTAATTCCATTTACCAAGAATATCAGATTTCCAAACATTTCGCCATCCTCTTTGTTTCGATAGCCTACTTGAGTTTTTGGGTGTTCCCATCGATCTGTAGCGCTTTCGTTCAACTCTCTCTGCTCTTTAAAGAGGGATATTTGTACCCCTGCTGCGGGCTCCCAACTCGCTAGCGCCCCGTTTTACCCTCCAAAAGGGTAAATAGTCGTTTGGGTTGTCGTGGGGAAGATATTTGGTGGGCCAGTGAAAGAGAGACTGAGTGCTATTGCGCAGCCATTGGTCCCTTACACCGCCGACGAATGATCGTCTCCATCGCTTTATGTACGCGCACTTGAAGGCCGGAAGGGCAAGCGCATTTCAGGCGCTTGTTAGTGCTTTTTTTTAAGGATTTTACACTTAAATTTTAACGTATAGTACGGCATTTATTATTTGACGAAGAACCCATTTTATTTTAGCACTTCAAATCGGCTGCGTTCTGCGCCCGGGACAAGAGTCAGCTGGTCGAAGGATTGGACACTTTTCTGGACGGCTCCGTTGTTATCCCGTCCGGGGAGGTGGGCAACAAAAGAGGGCAAAAGTCATATTCCCCAACTGCCATTGTTGTGGCATTTGCGCGTTCGAAAAAAGGTCGTCTCTCGGTTGCTCTTTTGCGCAATCCCTCACTAATAACGTAGAACTCTGAGCATGAGAATAATGGGCAGGCCGGGAGGAGAACGGAAGTGCGAATTATGCCCATCATTATCTCCCGTCCGACACAACAGGATTTGGACGGATCTGGGGCCCTCCCAATCATCGGTGGAGATTTAGGAATCCCGTCCAAAGGAAGAATTACACCCGAAAAATAAAATTAATTGCGTGATGGAAAGTGTTCATTTTCGCTTTGCAGATTGACTCAAATCGTCTAATTTCAACGGATGAACTGCGCAAGTTTTGCCGCCGACGCAAACGAGAACGCGAGATGAACAAGCAAAAGGTGGGGGACGAGAACCCACAGCCGCAGCCCACCGGAACAGCTGAATCGGCAGACGCCGCAACCACGGATGAGCAGCAGTGGAAACAGTCTCTGGCGGTGGGCAACGGAAGGACTGACAATAAGCAGAAGGCGAAAAAGGAGGGGCGCAAGCGGTGCAGGGACTTTCCCCTCTTCAAGGGTCTCCGGGCCGACATCTCGCACCGATTCCCACTTTATTGGTCAGAATTAATAAAACAACTAGAACACGATATTTCAACTGAAAACTCAAGTACATAATGCCTAATCGCTAAATGGTGAAGTCCTATAAGGATTCCGCTTTGCAGGTCGGATATCCGGGATGCGGCCAACTTCCAGTGCCTGACCAGTGTTGTGTTCATGTTCTTCGCCTCCTTTGTGCCAGCGATATCATTCGGCGGCCTGATGGGCAAATACACGGACGAGCACATCGGAACGATAGAGACTCTGTTTGCGCAGTGCATTTGTGGCATAATTTGGGCACTCTTCTCCGCGCAACCTCTCATGATCAGTGCGTTTTTGGGAGGGAGGTCACTGTAGTATACCGGTTTTCACTTGTGCAGTGAGTGCGACCGGGCCAGTGTTGATTTTTGAAGCATCACTGTACACTGTGAGTCGGACAAACAAACAGCACATGCCTATGATATGGGTTGTACTATTTTGCGTTTTCCAAATTTGCAGTTTTGCGACTCCCTCCAACTCGACTTCCTCACCGTCCGATTCTATGCCGGTCTCTTCATCATGGTACCGAGGGCTTTGGACAAACATATACAATTAGTTTCATAATTTTCCGATTCAGCTCATCGCAATTTGCATTGCCGCTTTGGATGGCTCTCGATTGCTGATCTACGTGACTCGTTTCACCGAAGACATCTTTGCCACACTGATATCGGCAATCTTCATTGCGGAGAGTTTGCACTTCATCTGGCACGTGAGGGAAACCGAAGAATAGGCTGAAGAGGGCAAAGGGATTCTTTTCTGTCTCCTTCAGACGTTCAAGGAGAACCCGGTGGAGGACTACAACTACTACGAGAAGATCCACGTGAACTGTCGCCGACATGCTGCGGTCGCCACCGGTGCCGCCAACAAGTCGGAGCCGGACTTGGCTCCGATGCTCCCACTTCCGTTCGACATTGAGGGCTACGGGAATTCGACGCGCAACAGAACCGCCGACATGGAGGCCAGCCGTCGATTGGTTGCCGCCATCACCGGCGTCAAAGACCCATCGTCCACACTGCGGTTGGCCTGCGGCGAAGCGGAACCGAACACGGCGCTGTTGACCGCCATAATTGTGTTTGCCACGTTTATTCTAGCGTTTTTGCTGAAGAAATTGCGCGAGAGTTTCTACCTGGGAAAACATGTGGGCGAGAATTGTGTTGCGCATTTTGGCTGTTTTTTCAGCTGCGAAGGGCCATCGGCGACTTTGGCGTGCTAATTTCCATAACATTTGTGGCGCTAATCGTGCACTTGTTCATTCCCGATCCGTACTTACAGCGGCTGGATATGCCGGATCACATCAACTTCACCAACTTGGAAAGTTCGTTCGCAACATTTTGGGGCAGGGAATGGTTTTTCGATTTCAGAGCGAGGCCATGGACTAATCATCTCGCCAAAACTCAATGAATGGTATGGCGCAGTTGTTGCACTAATAGCCGCTCTCCTCGTCTTCATACTGTTATTCGTGGAAACGGAGATAACCGAGTTTGTGCGAGCAATCTTATGTCTGTTCAACGGATGTCGTTTTTCACCAGATTGCTTCTATCGCGCAAGGAGAGGGGATGCAGCAAGGGAAGTGGATCGGACCAGCGTTTTGCAAAGTCCAATATTTGCCTAATAGGATATTAAAGAAGCGCCCTGTTTACAGCAAGGGCAGCGATTGGGACCTCGTGCTGATGGGAATATGTGCCTTTTTGTGCTCAGTAAGCCTGAGAGTATTTTCGTCCGGACAATTTGCCCCAAAAAGGTGTTCGGTCTACCGTGGATGTGCGCCGCAGCGGTCCAGTCTCTGGCGCATTGCTCTTCGCTGACAGTGATGAAGAAGACGGCGCCTGGAGCCCGTCCGGAAGTGGACCACGTCATCGAGCAGAGGGTCACCACCATCGGCGTTGCCATTCTGATCGGACTTATCGCTTTCGGCGGCAGCTATCTTCGGCTCCCGCTTGCCTCGCTATTTGGCGTGTTCCTCTACCTCGGCGTGATGAACCTGTGCGGCGTCCAACTGGTTCAGAGAGTTGTGCTCTTTTTTATCCCGGAAAAGTATTTTCCCGTGACCCCCTACACCGAACAGGTTAGACAACGAGCACATGTGATCCTTCATTTCGCGAACCTTCTTTCAGATGTCCATTTGGCGCATGCACTTTTACACATGGATTCAGCTGGTTTGCCTGTTCATAGTCTACACAGTCAAATATTTCAAGAAAACAGCACTCGCTTTCCCTTTGTGAGCAATTTCTCATTGTTTTTCGTAGCTAAATTGCAATTCCAGCGTTCTTATGCTGTTTATACTGTTGCGGCAGATCGTTCTGCCCAGATTTTTTACGGACAAAGAATTGAGGGCGGTAAGTCCACTTCCCGAAAAATCACTGCACTGGGAGGGAATGTCCCTGCTTCAGATTGACGGTGAAGATCATTCCGAAGATGAGGAGTGGGCAGACAAGGACTACTACAACAACGCGCCAATCCCAGTGTGAAAACTGCGTGAACGTGCATCAGCATACATAACTCACTTACACAACATTATTGACGAGCTGTACCCCTAATCCACTGTCCAGTCACTTATTTACATGAATAATAAAATTGAAATTGCTATCATCAATCATAATCGCCATTTATTCACTGCATGAATCGGTTTGGACAAAAAATTACGCCTTAGGAATGAGAATTTTGGTTCCCCTTTTAGAGAGTAGAATTCACAGCTTTTCGTAACGCAACTCGTAGTCACAAAGCGCACACTTCTTCCAGTAATTGCCTCTCTTCGAGTCGTGTTGTTCCTCCCCGAATTTGTGTTCGTGTGTTGAAGCGGCAGTTTTCACGGCGGCTTGATGCGATCCGCGAATCTGTAAGTAGGGTACGGAGCTCTTTCGCTTTCGGATAACACAAAATTGCAGTGAATCAGCCCGTTACTCTTTCGGGCGTATATAGATGGATATTTGTTGTGGGATTACGCCCGCTCCGGTTATTTAAGGTCGGGTGGCTGCAGAAGAGTGAGTGGTTCGCTAATGCAAAATTATTCCGACGTCACTCTACCCCGCTCTCCTTTTCATCTCCCATTGCCTCATTTTTGAACTTATATTAGTGTATAAGCGAGTTTAGAAAAAACATTGAGCCATTCAAGATTTTCCCCTTCAAAATTAATATACCTTTGTCGATCAACTTTATTGCAATTTCGTTCATACAAAATCGCGCAGCCCCCAGTTGCGCTTCCTCCTCTCTAATTCCTTTTGATGCTAGGCAATCATCAATCAAAAACTATTCGATAGGTTCCAACAAAACCGATTTAAGGGTAAAACCGTCAAATTGATTCATTTGTTTATTCTGTTTTCAGACGAAATCGGAAAATGCAGAATCAACTGGCTTTTTGGCGCAAGAAAATTCGGATAGAGAATGTTTTGTACCGAAAGCTGTTCTGCGAGTTTGCCGCCACCACTTTCCTCATAGTGAGTGGAATTCCTCGTTCCGCTTCTAGCGGTGTTTTAATGTCGATACCCCGTTTCGCATTTACAGTACACGGGGTTGGCCGTGGATGCGCAGATGTACTTGTCCGACTTCCGGTTGAATTCCCACCTGGCCCATTCCATTGGGTGGGGTCTGGCGCTGGTGTTCGCCGTGCAGATGGCCTTCCGCGTCACCGGCTCCCACCTGAACCCGGCCGTCTCTTTCTACATGTGGTCCTTCGGCGAATTCCCTTTCGCCCACTTCCTACTCTACTCTCTTGTCCAAACTGTGGGCGCATTCTGTGGCGCCATGCTCACCTTCATAGTCTATTTCGGTCGATTCCTCTGGGAAAGCGCAGTCTTAATTTCACTAAACTAATTCCAGAAAAAATTGCTGAAATAGATGCAGAAAAATCGGTGAATGGCCCAAATGCTACTGCCATTGTTTTTGCTACGTATCCTGGGAAGCATCTTGGCATGATTGGTTCCGTGGTTGATCAGGTGTCGACGCAACTGCCAAACCCTACGCCGTTTATTTCGTTTAGACTAGTTGCTCCGCCGTGCTTTGTTTCATCATCGGCATAATAACCGACCGAAGGAATAGGATCCCAAAAACTGCCCAACCCGCCATGATGGGCCTAATGCTCTCGCTGATCTGCATGGGATTTGGCCTGAACGCGGGAAATGCAATGAACCCTGCCAGAGACCTGGGCCCGAGGTGTGTGATTTCAAATTCCACACAGACTTTCTCCTCGAACAATTACCGCTCTCTCATTTAGAGTGTTCACTTTCCTGATCGGATACGGATGGGAAGTTTTCAGGTTTCTAAAGACTGGAAATGGAAAGGTCCGATGCCAATTATTAAGCCACAACAATTACTGGTTCTGGGTGCCAGTTGTATGCCCATTTTTCGGCGCAATTATTGGATCGTGGGCCTACCAGTTTGTCTCAGCACAGATTTCTGACGATGAATTTGAGGAAAATGGAAATCAGCCGGAGGGCTCGGCCATGTCTTCGGTTAACTCTTCTCCGAAGATACTTATACCACCTTCAGTGATCAGATAATTTCTCCCCACTCCCATTTGATTAATTGTAATATTAAACCGGTAATCTCCCAATCACAATTAAAACTGGTCCAAGTCCACCATTTTCGAGTTGGGTTGTGCCTAGTTGGGGGTTACTCAAATTTCGAAATAATAATCACCTCTCTCCGCATCCTGGAAATTTTTTGTTCAAATCGCTTCTCCGCCATTGTCTCTTGATGTCGTCGCTTGGCCTGCCGCGTCTCTTCCAGTTTCTCAAATGACCCATGGACTAGAACTGCCCGCTCTTCCAACTAGAAATTAAGAATCAAGCTATTTACCTATGCATTATGGGGGGGGGGGGGGGGGGGGGGAGGACCTGTGGTTTGAGGTAGAGCTTCATGTCACCGTAACGTGGGTTATGCGGATTCTTCTTGCTTATGAAGCGGAGCGGCGGTCTCCTCAAATCCAAATCACAGTCCTTCAGCAAGTATCGGTGCTTTGCCTCGGTCCTTGCTATCAATTTATGTCTTTCGACTTCATCTCTAAAAGCAATCGTTTTTCTTTTCAACTGTAATAAAAACCTGCATCGGTCACACACCGGGTAGTTGAATTTTATCCATAGAAAGGCGTCATTGAACAGTGTCCCTCCACACTCCGAACACACATCTGGGGCGACCAAAAGGCTGTAAGGTCGATCACGTTCTAGAAATGGTCGTCTGTTTACAAGATGACCCAAATTCGATCACTTTTCTGAATTGCTTCGGATAGGCGTTCTCGCTTTTCTTCATAAAAATCGTCATCTTCATTGAATCCACCTGCTGTTGCATAAGACTGTTGGTTTTGCCTAAATTAAGTCAATGACTAAAAAATACCGATCCTTACCGGTAAAGCTTTTCAACGGTCGGAATTTTGTCATCGGTTGCAGTCGCATAATACCGCTTCATAATAATTACTATATTTTTTAAAATTGAAAATATGCACCTATAGGCTATAGGTTTCTAAGCTCGAATTTAGGATCCTTTCGCAAAAAATTTAAATCAGAATCAGTTATAAAAAATTTGGTATTAATTATGATCATGACAAGATACTTGGTTTTAAACTTTTTAACCGTTATTAACGTCTTTTATCATTTTAACATATATGTACCTATTAATAATTAATAAATAAAGGATAAAGATAGGAAATTTGAATTGGGATGGGAAGGGTTGATACGTGGATCGTGGATAGTAGTGTTATTCCGGGAGTGGATTTTTTCCGAGACCGGGAATGGCTTTTAAAAAATTCCGGGACCGGGAATGGCCCAAAAATACCGGGACCGGGAATGGCCCAAAAATACCGGGACCGGGATTTTCCGGGACCGGGAATGGCCCAAAAATACCGGGACCGGGACCGGGAATGGCCCAAAAATACCGGGACCGGGATTTTCCGGGACCGGGAATGGCCCAAAAATACCGGGACCGGGATTTTCCGGGACCGGGAATTTGAAAAAAACCCAAAAAATATAAAATATATTTATAAAAATCGAAAATTCTGCGCTCCTCTAGTCCCCCCCCCTCTGGCGAGCGGCGAGTACAGCACTGCTGTCGTGCCGACATCAAATCTCTCCTTCCTTTCATTTCTACCCATTCCCATTAACTCTCTTTCCTCGTCAATCAAAATGTGAGCGAGCAAATAGTGAACGAATGCAAAGAAAATCGAAACCCTGGATTATGGCATTATGGCTACAAAAAATTTAAAAATATAATCAACTGTCCAAAAACCCAATTCTTTGGGGTGTATTTTTTTCCCGGTAACCGGGAATTGACTATGAATTCCGGGACCGGGTCCGGGATCGGGTGTCAATCCCGGATTCCGGGACCGGGAGCGAAAAAACACCGGGAATTCCCGGTTACCGGGACCGGGATCCCGGAACAACACTAGTGGATAGGATATTTAAATAAAATAACAAAAGACAACAGACAAGATTGGAAAGGAATGACGGAAGAGCGAATGCTAACTGATTTTTTCTGAAGAGCTTTTTCTGTGTTTTCAGGCGCCATAGTTTCCTACTTGTTGTTACATTTTTATGGCTCAGGTGCAGAATATTTTTATAGCCAGATTCCTTCTACCTTGTTTGCTTTCAGACCATCTCTCAACGTTGCAAGAAAATGTTGCGCATACCCAGCTTCTTCAAGGGATATCTGTGGCTATTTTACCTAACTGTCCTTCTAATACTAGTCTACTATTTTCGCGTCCCATTGAAGGCTTATGAGAAGTTCGAATCGCGTAAGTTGAACCAGAACGGTTGTGCCGCGCTCCAATTTCATTCTTTCAGTGCTCTCAATGTCAATGTACTTCAACAATCTAACTCCGAAGTTCTATGTGGCACTGACGGGAACTTCCAGCCTCGTGTCTGGCATCATTCTTATCTTCGAATGGTGGTACTTCAAGAAGTGAGTGCGCTCTATTCACCTTCATTCCCTTTTATTCCGTGAGAATGGGGGCACAGGCCAGAAATTGTAGTTTCCACCATTGGTCGCCTTTTGGTTTTGTTCGCTAATTAGGTAGTACGTGAAATGCTAAGCACAGGTGAAACATAATTTATATTGGTCGTCGATAGCAACTAACGGCGCTAAGAGCGAAAAGACACAGCGCAGTGGGCAAATAAGGCGAAATACTAACAAACCTGAATATTTAGTAAATTCCCAACTTCGAAAAATGATGTTCTTGTTGAAGTTAGTTTTTCTTTATTTTGATTAGATCATTTTCCCTTTAGCAATGCCATCGACAACGCGTTGGACAGCGAAGATGGAAGTGACACGGAAGACAATTATGACGGTTCAAAAGCATTGCCAGGTCTAAAAAATCATTTGTCTAATTTGTTAATTGGTGTAGAGCTGAGCGAATATGACGAGAATGGCCAAGGCGGGAATGATTGCAAGGTGTGGCGAAATCCAATGGCTCTGTTTCGGGGCGCCGAGTACCAACGATTCACACGTGAAACGGGCCAAGAGCCGCTCACATTCTACGACTTGAACCTGTCAGCGCAAGACCACCAAACATTCTTTTGTTGCGAAGCTGATGCTGGAAAAGAGGACTTGGAGAGTAGGAAATAATCGGAGATATCCGTTTCGATTTGTTCGCTTCAAGTTATGTCAGTGGTATGGCGAGAACGGGACTGCCAAGTGCGAATCTCGGAAGCGAAGCGAGCGCTGAAAATCAATTCGGAATGCGCCCCTGCGTTAATTTTGTGGGTATTTAATTTTTAAACCGCTTTGATCCAGAGCTGGTTGCCAATTACCAAATCAGGCTGGCTGAGGAGTTTTGCCAAACCATCACGGAAGTGGAGGAAACGCTGAGAAAAGCCTTGCGGATCGTGGAGGGAATGTACAAGCGGAGTCAGGCGGCCGTCTACCCGGACCCGGAGTCACAACAAAGTACGGCTCAGATTGCCAATTTGCAAGCAACCCATTGTTAAGAGAGCCGCGACATCAACATGTTGGTGTTCATTCGACGAAGGTTGGCGATGTGCGCGAGGCGAACAGGCCGAGTCCGGGAGTCAATCAAAATTATGCGCGATGTGAATTATTTTCTTCAAAAATAACATTAAGTCCATTTTTCTTTTCCAGTTGATCAAAGAATTCCCAACCTTAGTGAGCTGATTGTTCGGCTATTAGTTTGCAGAAACATTCAGTTAATTTCAGAACGTTATGAATATTCACGAGAACTTGATCGAAGCGCTGCTTGAACAGCGCGCGTACGCGGACACAATGGCCGTGCTGGCCAAATATGACGCCTACGACGGTTTCAGTAGACATTTCCGCGTGTTTTTGGAAAACTCTCGCGAGCTTCAGATTGCATAATGCCCAAGTCTGCCACTGTCTGTTTCACGTCAGCACTGCTCAAGGCACGCGGCGTTGCGGACAAGTTCGAGCCGGAGACGATGCGAAAGCGCGGATTCTCATCGGCAGAGCTGAGTGCCGTCGAAGCAATCCATCGAGCTGTGGAATTTGTAATAGCGCCCGTTCCAAAAATTTGCGGATTTTATTTATCAGAATCCGCATGTTCCGCTCTATTTGCTCGAGCTGAAGGCAGTAACACTGCCACCCGAGCACATTCTCAAGCGTGGCGACTCCGAGGCGGTTGCATACGCATTTTGGCATTTGCAGCATTGGAAGCGGGTGGAGGGGGCCCTCCAGCTGCTCCAGTACACGTGGGAAGGAAGTCAGTTTGGATCGGAGGGCACTAGTTCATTTATTGCTGGCGCCATTCAAGCGTTCCGAATGCTCCCAAATCCGACGGAAAAGGGCCATCTGTTCTACCCGTATCCAGCGTGCACTGAAGCCGCTGACAAAGAGCTGTTGCCGTGTGAGTTTTTTGCATCTGACGAAGCAGTAATGAATGATTCATAAATTTGATTGGGGCGAAATTGAACTCATTCTTGATTTAAACACTCAATTTATTCAGCCTACCACGAAGTTTCGGTCTATCCTAAGAAAGAATTTCCGATTTGGACGTTGTTCGCTTCAATGTTTTCTTGCAGGTGTTTTGCGGGATCATTTGTGTTTTCTCAATCTTTTCAGCATTGCCATATTCGCTGTGCTCTTCCACCAGTACCCAGAAGAGACCGTACACTTCCTACAGACGGTGAAAAATGTTCGCATTTCCATTCACAATTGCCGCTCCTCAAGTTGGCAAAGAGCACTTGGGCGTCACTGGTCAGCTTTCTGGACTACCTTTGCACCATGGTGCCCGAAAACCTGATGACGCTGATCGCCTCCACTCCGAAGCCAACCGTTCCCCCGGCCCCGGCAACTGCAGGACATCACTGATCCGCATAACTTTTGGTAGATGGGACCGACCTATTGAGTGCTTATCTCGCAGCATAATTCAGAAAAACGACAACAAATACTCTCTGTCGGGCCAACCGAACACACATAGGAAACGTGGAACAGGAACAAGATCTCTTCTTCGCAACCGACACCAATTTGATTGGATCCTTCAACGCGTTATCCCCTTCCCCAGTCGTTTGAATCCTATTTTATGTTTATTCTCCACAATGGGCGAATAAATTCAATTGATCTGTTTGCATAAACAGTTAAGATCAGTTGGCCAGCAGCTCATCAGTTTACATTACTCACCCAATTCATATTTGTTAACACCCACTTTGGCAGAGAGGATGTCCATCGCTTCAACTTCGCCGCTGATGATACAGCAAAACGATCCAAACAAATTGATCGAGTATTTGATGAACGATTTGCGGGCATTGTCCACAGAGGCGAGAAAGAAGCACAATCACATAAAGGAGGTCGTGTCGCCGTTCAATTAGTTCAGCAAACAAAATTACATTTTTTGAGGCAGCAGAATCGGGTTTGGTCAAAGTGCGCAATGTGAGTTCTGCAGCGACGCCGGAAAGTTTGCTGCGTAGTCTGCGCGCAATCTCCACCGAGATTCTGCACCCGTTTCTGCTAGGTTGTTCCAGCAAGAGTGCACGACTGGTGCAGATATCGCTGCAGAGCATTCAGCACATGATCCAGTTCCGCGCGATTGACCAGAACGCGGTCTCTGGAATTGTGAACGAATTGTGGCAACTGACTGAGGCGGAATGCGAAGAGTTAAAGGGTATTTTGGCACTCACTGTATACTTCAATTGCCGTTTTCAATTCAGTTCTCCAAACGATAACGCCGTTTGTGAGCACTGAACTGCTAATCACCGATTGGGCTCTCGCCAAAGTAAGGGTTCCGATCGTAGGCTCATCCTCATCACATGGGACTTCTCGTCGTCTTTTTTGATTGTATTTTGACTGTGCTTTCAGTGCATTGTGCTCGCTTTCCGACTGAACTTCTCCAAAGACTCCTCCGTGATCAATGCCGCGTCGGCCGCTGTGCGCCAGCTGTTCAGTTGTGTGTTTGAGCGCGTGATCCAAGAAGATGGGATGCGCGGCGGCCAAGAGCTGCAGGTGCTGCCGCAGCTGAAGGGCGGTCAACAACACCAGCAGAGTTTGGCACCACCCGGTCTGCGCCCGGCAGCCGCGGACGCGTTTCTGCTGCTGCGCGACTTGTGCATCCTCATCCGAAAAGAGAGTCCCTTCTGGCTGATTGGCATCAACAAAATCGCGCCAATTCTTGCCCTGGAACTGCTCGAGTCTGTCGTGAAGAACTATCCAAGCGTGTTCTTCAGGGTGAGCAAATGTGAACAATCGGCGCGCAACTTTGAAACTCTCAGTCCCATATCAATATTTTCGTTATTCAGTTTCCTACATTCAGAATTTTTTAATTTTAAAATCTTGGAGCGAGATTTCCTATACTAGTCCCTGGTTAGATTGGTACTTAAAAAGGAGTCTGATTAAAATGCTCATAAAATAAACTAAACTTTCATGCAATGGTACATGGGATATTGTTCATTGTTGAGCACTCCGAGTTCGCAGAGTTGCTCAAGACGCAGATTTGCCCCCAAATTGTGAAGATGGTGGTCGGCGATCGTGAAATCACCCTTCCACCTGGCTCCAATGCCAATCACGCACCTTCTCAGCGCCCTCTGCCCGTCTCGGTGGCGCTGCTCTCCCAGCAGCAGCAGACCTATCAACACCACCAACAACTGGGACAACTCGTCACCAAGACCCGCGACTTCCCGACCATGATCCGCTCCATCCGCATCTCACTCGCCCTCCTCACCCACTACCATTCACTTTTGGTTGGTCAGATATCACAAGTTTGTCATGCGTTGTTAACTTAGGGCGCCCAAAACGAGCTTATTCTGACCTTTCTCAATGAGCTTCTGAACATGCCCAGCACCTCCTGGGAGGCAGCAGTTGCCATCGAAGTGTTCCGCAAGATTCTTGCCCAACCCGTTTTGCTCAAGTAAATTCTTCTTTGCCGGTTGTTACACGTAATTGTGTGTTGATAGTTGGCTGTGCGGCAGGGAAGAAGGCGGAAAATTCGTGGAGTTGCTGTTCTCTCGCCTGACCACATTTGTTCGCAAATGTATGGAAGAGGCGGCCAACGATGCGCCAAGCGTGCGGGAAGAGAGGTTCGCCCAACCGGGATTTTCCTACAAAGGCGTGTTCCTCCCATTCGACGAAAGCCAATTGTCGCAGAAGCGGTTCATTCTGTAAGCGACCTTAAGTCCACCGGAATTCAGTTGAACCCATTCAGACTTGACTGGCTGGACAAGCACAATGCGGAGAAGATCCCCGAGGCGTATTGTCTCTCGGTTGCATTTGCTGCGCTTGTTGAGGCGAACCACGCGGTTTACTCCGCAATCGAAGGCGAACAGCCGAGGAATGCCACTCAAAGCGGGGAGAAGGGGCAAAAGGACGGATCGGTGCCAGGATACGGGGACAAGGCCAAGGAACTGTTCCAGTCCACCTACGCCCACTTGATCAGCGGCATTTCCACCCTGCTCGAAATTAGGCAAAACACTGAATTGATGTCCACATTCTGCATTTTCAGCGCCGACGATTCCATAACGCAACATCTGCTGAGCTGCTTTTCGTCGCTTGCGGCTCTTGCTTCCAAGATTGGCATTCCAGATGCAAAATACGCCACATGGAAGTCCATTTGTCGATCCGTCAGTTTGTTGTCCAAACTTTTCTCGATTTTTGTGATTTAAGGCACTGCCCAATCTCTATTTCTCCCGCTTCGTTGAGTGCACCTCTCCAACAGCAATGCAGCCCGTGGGGAATGGATCGAATGGCGGAATGGTTGCCAAGGAATTTTTGAAAGGTTAGAACTTGGGCACCCAACTTTCTGAGAAACTTTACGAACACAAAAACAAAATTGAATAAATAAAATGCTCTCTGTCGTTTCTTTGTAAAACAAGAGCCGAAAAACGGTTCGACCGTGGCCATCACCGCTATTCCAAAATTTCAATCCATCAGCAGAGCAACAAGTGGTGCCGACCCAGGTGGTCGCAATGGGCACTGTCTGTCCCAGTCCGCACCACTCCTCACAACACTTCGGCACGTCCGTGATGGCACGTATCATGGCTAATATTATTGTATAATTGGACACATCTAACTGTCCTCACAGCTGACAGCCAAGAACCTGCAAGTGGCCCGGGTGCTGATCGGATGTGCGCACTCCAACGGCCATTTGCTGGGCGACTGCTGGGAGATGGTGCTAACCACCATTCAGCACTTTGTTTGGATCGTCGGCATGCGGCCCACAGCAACGGGCAGTTTTCGCGCCGGTGGCGAGGCGATGTCGGCCACCGAGGGCATTTCCACCACTTCGAGTTCGACAGCCAGCACGACGATCCTGACAACGGCGGCCAGCAGCGAAATGCCCGATTTGGTGTGTCAGAGTGCTTTAAATTTAAAGTCAAGCCAAACTGCTTTTTCCAGAATCAGCAGCTGAACACTCTGTTCGAGTAACAAACAAAGAATACTTAATGCCTTGAATATAATTGAACTAACAACATTTAATGTCCACTGCTGCACTGGATGAGGTTTCTTTGCACCACGTAATTGCTGCACTCTGCAAACTGTCCAACGAGTCCATGATAGTAGGTTTCCCTATAGTTTTCTGAATGATACTTAGACTCCAACTGAGAACGTTTGCATTTCCGGTGGCGCAAATGAGCTCTCGTGAGACTTCCTTCTTTTCCGTTGCAAAACTGCTCCAGACCTCGCTGGCCAATCTGTCCCGGTTGCACATCTTTTGGCGCCCAGTCACCGCCCATTTGCTTGAGGTAGTGACTGTTGGGGACGATGACATTGAGGCATTATCTGTCAATTGTCCATAATTTGTCCAGCTTTGTGGACACACCAGCGCGATCACACGAGAGTGGGGCGCACTTTCTCTCACCCAGCTGGTGAAGAATGCGATGAAACAAACGGTGGTCGAATTGGTCGCTGCGGAGGCCAGCAGTAAGCCCATGGATTCGGCCGAAATTGCGGTATTGCTTCCATCGATGGGTTTTTCGAATTGAGGAAAGTTCCAGAAGCGAGAACAAATTGTGTTGAATCCGCTGGTGGCGGTCAGCGAGATTGAATTTTTGGACGTTCGAGCAAGGCAGTTGGACTGTCTGATGCGCATCCTGCAGGCGGAGAGTCGTCCTCTGGAGCCACAACTCTGGCCAACGGTCATCCAAATTGTGACCGCCGTCGTGGCGCCCGACACCCGCATGAATGCAATGTCCGAATCCGAATCAAGATTGATGATAATGCAAATATGGTTTTCAGAACGGATCCTCAACTGATCGACCAGGGATTCCGCGCCCTGTCGCTAGTGATCAAAGAGTTTCTCGGAGTGGTGCCGTTCGAGTGTGTGGAAATGCTGGTGGAGACGGACGCACTGTACGGACAGCAGCAGATCCACCTGAACGTGTCGCTGGCATCCGTCGGCCAACTGGCACATGCCCAAAACCCTAGCCTGATCTGATTGCTTTTGTTCTCAGTGGGACGTATCGGACTATGTGCGTCGCCAGACGACCAAGAGCGATTTCCAGTGCAGGGCGGAGCAAGTGTGGCTGACCATCTACAGGGCGCTGGGCCGCCTCTGTGTAGACCCGCGCCCACCGGTTCGGAAAAGCGCATGCGACACTTTGCTGCAAACAGTGGCTGCCCATGGACAAGCGCTGGGCACGCAGTGCTGGGCCAATATGCTCACTGAGGTGGGCAGAGAATATTTTGGTCTTCGGTTCTCGCTCCGCCGTTTGGATGCCGCTTGAGTGCCAAATTTGCCATTTCCCAGATTCTCTTCCCAATGTTGGAGCGAGTGCGTAAACTGACGCTGACCGCGAGCACTCAGCGTTCCAGTTCGGCCAGCCTCGGTGCGCCCAACATCATGATCCACCATTCTCGGGACACCGAGTCCAAACAATGGGCCGAGACGAGTGTGAAGACGTTGTGTGGTGTGGTCAAGATATTCAACGCACAACGTCCCGTTCTGCTCCATTTGGGTAATTTCGGGGGAGAATAGGCTCCCGACAAGTTTCCACTATGAAAAATTGCAATGTTTCAGCGAATTTTGCGGATTGCTTCTCGCGACTGCTCTCGCACATCGAGTTGGCGGCGCAGACGGACAACACGGAGATGAGTTTAGCCGCGCTAAAGAACCTGCAAGATTTGCTGTTTGGACGCCAACAACCAAACGAGTCGACCGGTTCAGTTGGGAGGGGAGGAAGGTGAGAAAGTGGGCATTCAAAATGTGTAAGTTTTTGATTGCTGACGGCACCAATCGGTGACAATTTTTGCAAAATCAGGGGTGTTATGGGAATTGTTGTTGATGAGAGTGCGCAGAGCGCTTCAGAGTCGACGCAGATTCCTCGAACAGCACCACGGTGCCTCCGTTGCCCGATCCACTCTGGCTGGTCAGTTGGAACTCGTGGTTCCGTGTTGCACAAGCGATTGTCTCTCCCGACTGTCCCGCTCCACCGCTGGACTTCTCCGCTGGGGCGCCATGCGCGGCCGAGGTTTTTGTGCCGACCACAAAGTGCCGAACTGCCGATTGGGGAGAGACTGTTCGTTTATGCATTCCAGGAAACACTACGTGCCCAGCTTGTACCACTTGACCACACTGCTGGACGTGTTCATCTCACTCTTCCAGCGCACTCGGCATCAAGTCCCAGTTGATGACCTTCGTTCGCATCGAATCTGCCAGATATTTTTGGTCAGCTCTCGCTTCCAGCATCCGTCAATCGGACCACTCTCATTCATTAAGGAAATCGCCGCCATTCCCATGTCCGCAGATCCGAGTGCCATTTCGCTGCAGCAAGGCGCGGAACACTTGAACATGGCACAGGAGAGGCTGCTCACCGCCATTCGCACGACCATCCAAGTCCGCTTTGGGCCCCTTTTGAACAACGTTCATGTTTAAATTTCGCGCCGCTCTCTAGGAACAAATGGAGCAGGGTTCACCGTTGCGTGCTGCACTTCCCGATCTGCTCAAACTGTCAGTTTTCAATTTCCCTTTTTTGTTCTTCCTCTCGCTGTCAGTGCCCAGATGGGGGCTCAGAATGCATTTTTCGCTTCAAACAGCAGCGTCACACGCATTTTCCCACAAAACCAATACCTGGAAGCGAGAGCAATTGCCCCCATTTGTACCTTTAGTCTTTTACCCTTTTAGACTGCTCTCCTTTTTCGGCTTTGCCATTCATCCGCCAAACAACAAATTTGCCGCCAGTGCCCAGAATAGCGGCGCCAAATGCGATGCGGTCGGTTCACTCTGATTGATTTCTGGTCGCCCAGCAAATTTGCTGCGCTCTATTAAGATGCCCTCACAGAATCTGATCGCCTTCGCGGAAGCAAGTCTGAAAACGCTGCTCGAGTACTACGTCAAAACGGCCACTTTTGAGGAGGTGAGAACTTTTCCCGAAAAACCGCGAAGTACCTACCGTACGCCTTCTCAATCATTGGCACACGCGAAAATGAAAATGTGTACGCTACAATAATAGATTTATTTGTGCACGCTCAGCCTTCGGCATTGGATGTTTGTTGTCTGATCCAAATGCGTTTCAGAATGTGCAACAAACCGTACTCGTCTACATTGTGAAGGTGCATGACTGTTTCTGGCCGATGGCCTTTGATATGCGTTCTCCCCAATTCATTGTTTCCGCTCAGCACCTCAATCAGCCACTTTCTCTGAAGTACCGCTGTGCCAGTCAATCCACGTGGCAACTCGCCGTGACAACGCTCATCACGGCCTGCCAAGTTGGTCTACCGATTGCGAGAGAAAACGGTTCAAACAGATCTAGAATTCTTTCGCAATTTAAACATTTTTAAGTGAACTTGTTCAAAACACTATGGCCCGCCTTTGCAAAGACGGTCGAGGACTTCTTGTTCTCCGCCAGGCAGGCGGCCCCACAAATACCCAGCTTGATGAATGTTGGTTGCCCACTTCCACCTTTCAGCAAGACGGCGCATCCGCTGAATGCGGATGAACGGAAGAGGCACGAATTCATGGACTGTCTGGTGATCGAGCTGATCCGCACCGAGCTGCTTTCTCACGCCTCCGCGCTGCCCAGGGAGTTCATGCAGCGCATCATTGAAATACTGAACCGGGGATCCATAAACACAATGGACGCAAATGATGTGCTGGGTGCGTTTCCTAATTTTCCGCCTTAACCTGTCCTTTTCGTTTTCACTTCCTGCTGTGGTCAGCATTTGGCACTTGGCATTTTTATTTATTTTCCGCTTCCCTTCTTTGTTTTGCGCACCAATGCCTATTCTTCACGCATTCAGCTTCAGACGCCTACCAGCAGAAGGCGGACCTGTCTCGAGTGTGCTTTGACGCGCTTCTGTCGCTCTCACGAGCGGAAAGCCCAACGGCAGCCATGCATCACCAAAAGTCGGCTGTTGTGCACAACCAGGCAGAAGGCGTCTTGCGCAACACCAATCAGTCGATGGCAGCTTGCTCCACTCTCGGCGCAGCCGCTATTTCCTCGCTGTTGACCAGATGCAAACAGGTTGCTTTTGGCATTTGTTGCAACAAGCTCAGTTGATCTCAACCACAAACACTCAAATCCAAGGTGCTCAACGACTACGCGCGCGACGAACAGAACTCGGGACACTTCCGTCTGCCCCAGGAGCGCATCTTTGAGGCAATCTCCGCACTGCGAGCGGTGACGGCAATGATCGAGGGCTTCTCCAAGAACCCGAACTCCACTCTTTACTCCCACCTTGTAACGCTGTATCCCAGTCTGGTCCAGCTGATCCCGAGCTCGCGCGGCGACCAGCAAATAGAGTTGGCTCTGATGACATGTCTGAACTCCTACCAAACTCTGCTGCTTCTCAACCTGCATAACAAATGATTTCCGCTGCATTCCATCCTCTTTCTTATTTGTACATATTTACTCGCGCTTACTTAGTACACATTGTTTTTGCGCGTCTCTTTCGTTGCTTGTCTGAGTGGACAGGCAACCATTCAATCAAAGTTCTGTTCTGTGATTCAACACGGCGCATTCCCTTATTTTGTTGCCCTACGCCTTTACTCTCCGCTGTCCAGAAACTAATGAAATGATGACTTTTATTTATTGCTATTTCCAAAATTTCGAAAAGCAAAGATTTTCACATGGTTCGACGGTAATATTATTTATATTTAGGTTCCACAGTTACATGCACCGATGAACAAATAAATTAATGGACCTCTTTTGTACAATGTTAGTGGTACAAACATCAAAAAATGAAGTTTTCCCCTTCTGAACGCGTTCCCAAAAGGACACCATCCGGGTGTTTCTATTTTGGCATCCGTCGCCAAATTAAATTACAACTCCCCCAATAAAATTGTGCGTTGTGCATTGGACAGACGCCTCAGTCCGCGGATGCTTTCATTGAAATGAGTGACGGTCAGAGCCAAAAATTGGGACTCGCTTTCTCATATCAACTGCTGGCACCTGATAGAAACTGTGATACCGATCAGCGGCAAGGAATCACATTTTCCATCGGGTAAAAGCCGTTAATGTGCGAGCGAAAACAGCACACAAATGGGAATGATGGTCGACGGTGCACGCACAGCAATTCCTGGCGGGCCTGCACATGTGCAACAAATTCGATGTATTCGTCTGCTGCACAGGGATCAGTCCCTCCAGAAAGAAGAGTGCCGATTTGCCGCGAATAACGGGATGGACACTTGGATTGAAGCTGACTGTGTCGGTGCTCAGCTCATGCCTCGCTGGATATTGTCTAGTCACCGTCAAAATTACGTTCGAACAAGGTGGACCAGAGAAAACCCAGTGAGCCACAAGTGGGCCTGTTGTGACGAAATGTGCGTGGCGGAATGGATGGTGGGAAGAATGAACGCGCAAATCCCTTCAGCAGAGCGTTGGGGTCAGATTAAATAGGCGAAGGTCACAACTGGGGAGGCAGGCGAAGGAGTGGGGGCAGGATGGACAAAAACAAAGATGTGGATTGTGGAGTGGGCGGACCGGGGCGTTGTGGCTTTCTGTCTGCCTTTTGGCGTTCAACTTATATTTTTACCGAATTTTTTCTTTTTTGGCATTATGTCAATAAAAATTAAAACATGGATCGATGATTGTTGAGTTGAATTCTTAAATCGACGGACCCCTGGCATCGTATTTAATACTATACCTATAGGTGTTTTGGTGGCCGGCAAACGGGTTTTCATTTCTCAAAACTCGATTGTTCAAAAAACTTTCTCGGGAACCACACCACAGCAGCCCACGTCCCTGAAGGCGAACGATACCATTAAATGCACAAACACCACCTGGCCGCCTTGGGCGGACGCCAAATGCGCGCCTTGCCCGCAGCAGCACTGTCTTAGGCGATCCCCCCGACACAACCTTTTCCCATCGCCCCTCCCCCAACCTCCGCTCTCCATTCTTCCTTTTTCAAAATTATTCGCCCGCCAACTTTCCCCGCGCCGGGCGCGATTGCCCCGAGCCAGCACTCTGGCTGAGAGAGCAAGCGTTTGAATTCTTGCCGTCGCTTTCCCTCCCGCGGTCAAGGAACAATGGCCTTTGTCGTGACTGGGAATGGGATAGCGGGATTAGAGATTGCTGTTTTAATAGCAAAAATAAACTTTACGTATGAAAATGACTCTAAAATATCTGTCGATCGAATGAATCACAACGAAAATGGCCAAATTAGTGAGAATTAATCAGTTGTGTGAATATGTTCACCCCACGACAACCCAAGTCAAGGGTGCCGTCGTCTCCGTTTGTTCTATGATGCATTTGTGAAATTCGTATTGAATGTCCGGTTCCGCTCAAAACACAAAGGGCGGCGTTGTGCCCTTGGCGGATGCCGAAGACGGTGCCGAGAATGCGGAACTGGCACCACCGCTACCCGCCGCCTGCTGCTGCCCAATGCCCAGCATGTGCCGCTCCAGTTCGCGCACAATGCTGATGAAATGCTGAAAATTCGGGTCCGCGAGCCGATGGCGCGCTTCCGGCGCCAGACTCAACGTTTCGGTCAGTCGTTCGCATGGCGTGGTCGAAGAGGAGGTCTGTGGCGAGAAGATAGGGCTCGACAAGCGAGGACGCGACACGTCCATTCCCATTCCGCGCAAACCTGTGGATGCCCAAAATGCGTCAAAGAATCCGCGGCGAATGCGTCCTACCGTCCAAAAAGTTGTCGGACAGGTTGAATCTCTCGGTGGGCTCGCTGCCCTTTCGCTGGTGCTGAAAGAGTGGCTGTGGCTGCGCCAGCAACAGAGTTGCGTTCTGCTGCTGCTGGATCTGGTCAATCAGTTGCGCCAGAGAGGGCAGCGGAGGGGCGGTGCGGGTGGGCAGCAGCGGCGTGAACGGGGACAGCAGAGAGCCCAGCAGCGATGGGTCCAGTTGCGAGAGAAGCGTCTGCAAGTGATCTCGTTCAAAGGGAGATACGGGAGATGATCAGTGTCTTGATTGCCGTCAATTATTAATAATGTTTATTTTCTGTTCCCGCTCCGACACCGCCCAAGCAAAACACATTTTTGTCGAAAAGGCCAAAGCAATCAGTGGGGAACTTTTTTCTGCTCGTTCCAATTTGTACCCATCGCTGGTCCTCCAGCGGCGGTTCACACTTTCACACACCTCGCCCGACATTTTTTAGTGTGCCATTTGGCGTACAAAACACGTCAGACCATTGAGGTTGGTTGCCTATACCTCCGTCAGATTACTGTCGGATCGGAAACCTTATTTTGAAATTGAGGCTGAGCAAATATGGGGCTATGGGGGAGGGGGTCAAACATTTATGTGTGTTTCCCGCCCCACCTGAATGTGCTGTTGTGCCTGCTGAGTGTTGGCCAGTCCACTGCCCAGCTGCTGCTGTTGTCCCATCGGCAGGTTTGCACTGCCTGTCCCCCCTGTGTTGTTTCCGATCGTCCAGTCCATGGCTTGTGGCGACGCTGAGGAGGGCGGTGAGTGCGTCGCGTTGGCCGATATTGCCGTCGCGTTGTTTGTTGTGCCGCTGCCCATTTGGCCGAGGAAGGGGAAAAAGCCCCCGCCATCTTGTTGCTGCTGGGCGCTTTCGGGACCGCCGCCAATGTTCAGCGCGTTCAGGGAAACGGACGAGCCGAAGCCGAACTGAACGTGTGGTGGCTGTTGTGCCGTCTTCAGCTGGGAGGCACTCTGTTTCTGCTGTTGTTGCTCTGCCATCAGCAGACACAGCGATTGGGTGGACAGGGTGCGCGTGTCTGGCCCCAAGGGGCGCGCAAATGGCGCCGCCATTTCGGCCTGCAACGAGAAGCGAGACGACGAGTTGGAAGAGCAGCCCCCGGCCGTGGGCACAACAGCGGGTGGGGAAGTGTACAGCTCGGCAATGTTGCCATCGTGCGAGTTGGCTCGTTTCGGCAAGGAGCCTTTCTCGCCGTTCTCCTGAGAATTCCATTCACGCGTCAGTCATTTCTAATCGCCCTTTTGACTGACCTCGGCCGTGCTGAAACGCTTGTTTCCGCCGCCCCCCAGGTTTGCGGCGACCAGATTGCGTATGCTGGGCGTCCTCTGGTGCGCTCCCGGCGCACCTTGCTGCGCCTGCTCTGCGCCCTTTGCTGGCCTGGCCGTTGGCGCGAGGGCACTTTCGCCGACGGGCGGAATCGGCAGGCACTCTTCCTCTGCAACCGGAAAGTTCGGATTCGAATGTGGATTGATCGTCCGCTGGCCAACAAAGCACGCACCGCTGATGAACTTGGGGAACACCCGCAGTCGGGTGTTCCCGTTCTTGAAGTGCACCGGCTTCAGCACCAACCCGCACTCGTTGGTGCGCGTCCTGTAGCGCCGGATGATTGCGTTCGCGCGCAGACTCATCACGTTCTGGCACTGAGAAGTGCAATGCAAAGAGTATGCCCACATTCAACGAAGTCTCCCGAACTCCATCGGAAAATGGTCTTTCGAGAATCCCCGGTCGTTCCCACCGTTTTGCAGGTGCAATTGTTGTAGGGACAGGAAGAGGCGTGCCCCTTCAGTGCCACTTGGAAACCGTGGCCCTCACACTTTCGGCAGAACAATGTCCGGATCGCGTTGTTCCCGCCGCTCGGCTGAGGGCCCATTTGTCCCACGTTCTGGTGTTGTGCTGCGCCATTCTGTGCCGTCACGACATTCAATTGAGGCCCAATGGCTGCCGTCTTTTCGCCCATTTCGGTGGAGGACGGTCCGCTGATGGAGCTGAGCGCCTGTTCCACCTCTTGGATGATGCGCTCCTGCTGAAAAACAAAAGTCATTCAGCCCCGAAATGTCCGGTTTCGGAGAATAAGACACGAGAAAGTGTATTTTGGCCAATCGGAGAAAGCCTTTCTCACCTTCTCCAGCTTCTCCACCTCGTCAATGGTGCGGTCCACGTCCGAGGTGAGCACTTGCGCCTCCACCACAATTTGGGTGCCCGCCGGCAAGTCGACCGGCACGCAGACTGGTTCTTCGACCGGCACAGTGGCCATAAGCTGGCCCGCGGTCGAATCGACCACGACCAGCTCGGTGGGCGGCGGCTGCTGGGAACTGCTGCTGAGGAGGTAGGAATGCGGGCGAGATGTGGGAAATGCGGTGTGGCACAGAGGCAGGCACATTTATTTTAACCACAACGGCAAGTGCCCAATTATGGGCGGACCCGAATGGCACACGGCGCACAAAAGTGAAACGTGCCGGCTGCACCCGCGCCCCAAAAAGAAGTTTGTGTCTTGCGCCACCGCTGCCCGCTTTTTAATAAGTACAATGTGAACTGTGGAGTGGCATAGGCCGCTTTCCAAAAGCGCCTTTTGTACTCGACCTTTCTGCTCTTGCGCGCCCGGCCACGTCCTTGGAAAGTTCGAATTTGGAACAATCCGCTGTGTGATCTTTCCACGCTCCAAAATGAAAACGCCGGCCTTGCTTTTTGGTTACTGAGCGGATTGATACGCGACATATACATATATATGTGTGCCAAATTTAAATTTCATTCGCACTTTTATTTGACTCAATCTTGCGGTGGCATTGACGGATTAATTACACAATTTGGCTACATTTGAATATTTGTATTGAAAAACGATTAAAAGTAAAAATTGTGCCACCCATGGTTTCTGCCTTTGCCCACCGCCATTGGTTGGCGAGAATTTTGAACTCACTCCATTTTGTGCGCTGATTGCCTCGTGTGGTCGTCGTTTCACAATTGGACGCGAAGTGAACGCACTTGAGCTGCTGGGGCTTGCTTTTGGGCTGGAAAATGGAGAGAGAGAGTAGCGAATGTTTTTGGTTTTGCGCACGCGGAAATGGACGGAAGTTTTCAAAAATATACGCGTAAACAACAAAACAGGGAACGAGTAGGGAAGGGGGAAGCAGGGATGCAGATCGTTCGAAAGTCCGAACGCAAAAAAGCGGAAATTTCGTCGGTAAAAAACTAAAAAATAATTAAAAAAACGAACATTCCGACGCTAATGAGAATCGAAATTTTTATAATAATTCGAGTCTTATCGACGTGCTGAGTCGAAGCGTAGCTTATAAGCTTTAGTATCTAGGCAAGTTTAGCCTAGCCCTCATCGCTACTCTATAATATTTAGAAATTTAGGCGGAATGTGAACAGAATTTGCGTTGCGGACAGAAATGTTATATCTCAATAGAGTCGGAATGTTCGTTTTTTTAAGAATTATTTTTTGCTGATGAAATTTCCATCACTGCGAAAATTCTACTGACGAAATTTTCCACCCCCCGATAAAAAGGGTAGAAGGAAAAAATTTCAAAAATGGTTTTCACCTTTTATGTACTATACATAAAACTAAAAAAATGGAAAACGCAAAAAAAGGGCTGGGTTCGAGCGAACCGCCGCGAGTGCACAGCACCCAATCGAATCGGATGCTGATTCCCGTCCTTTTCCGATGCTGCACCGCTCAATCAAGAGTGGATACGACGATAGGTGGAGGGAGGGGTGGACTGACTCCACTCCTCTGGGTACTTGCTCTCTTCTGTCTTCCCCGCGAACCGCGAACATTCCCCCGCCCTGTACAGCCTAGCCATCAATGATCGCTCGCGCCCTTCCTTATCAGCGCAATGCGGCAGCCGTAAAATGGACGCAGTGCACTGTGTGAGATGTGGGCGAGCAGCGAAAAATTGATTGCGTTGCGATTTTTATTAATGGGGCAAATGGGCGGACAGAACATGAGAGAGAGGAGAGGTATCATGGACGCACCATTTAATCATTATTCCTCTGGACTTTGTGCTAATGGGCAGCAGAGATTTAAGAACAAAAAATCACATCGACATTGATCTGCTCAACAATTTTTAGCTATTGTATTAAATTTTCCAGTCCTGCTGCTGTTGTCACCAAAACTTAAATGTTTTTTCCTATTAGTCCCCGTTTTTAACGAAGGCAGCGTTAATTCAGCCGCCTTTATTTTCATTGCTACTCCCACGTACCACCCGAAAAATGATACATAATAGGTCGGTTTGATTAGAATTAGAACTAAGAAACTGGGGGTGCGGAATAGCAAATGGTATAATGTATAATCTATAATCCAGTAATTAGTGCAATTCAGACTTCAGATTCAGACAACATTATTGCACGCAACTTTACGTGAATTTGCGCCCATTGGGAAATGGATGCGAATTATGAAGGGCCGAAAAGTCGAAATAACCGCTGCCGTTTGATTGTTGGCGGACAGTAACATTAGTGGTCATGCGATGGTTGAGTTTTGGCGGGTTTGGTGTGCGGATAGCGTGGCGACGACGTCTGCTGGGCGAATAAATTCCCCGATGGTCGGTCGGTCGGTCCGCGTCCATCGCACTATCGTTGCCGCCCCTTTTCGGTGCGAATGCACTCGTCCCCGCTCAATCATTCATCATCATTTGGGCACAAAGGCGCCGAAAGAGAGAGAGAGAGACCTTATCAATTATCAGAGCAAAATAAGAGGCAATTTGGAACGATTGGATTGGTGGGCACAAAAACTTTCTAATGCGGACGGGTTCACGGTCACTTTTTATTCTTCCCATCATCTGCGTTGTTCATCCAGTCAAATTTCAAATTCAGCAATTCTGCGTCGCCTAGCCAATTAAATGCAATTTTCGCACTCGTACGCAGCGAATATATCCTCAGATCCTCCTCATTCGCCTCTCCTGTCCGCACTCCAAACATGTTCCTCCCCGCCACTCTACACTGCCTGCCCAGCTCCGCACACTACCCTTAAAAATGCGTATGCCGTTGCTGCACAATATTTTCCGCCTGTCCCCGATGAAATGCGCATTCGTTTGCCATTTTCCCTTCTTCTCCTCGGTGACCATCGCCATCGCTCTGTGCATCATTTGGGCGCTGGCCATCCGGCTGATCACCGAAATTATGCAGATCCAACACGATTTGGCGATGCACTTTGAGGAATTTCAGGTATGTATTCTTGAGCAAATATTCCGAACTCCGAGAGGTGAATGGGAAGCTAGAACTTTTTTGGCACCTCGGGGGATCTCCCGGGCCACAAGGGAAAAAAGCAAAGCCTCTCCCCTTGAGAGCCCCCAACGCGACAAATGGTCTTTTGGGTCCCACACCTAACCGGCATACTGTCGAGCTGGGATTGATTAGTAATTAGAATTCAGGATGAGATAATTTCCTAATTTAAAAGGTTCTGCAAGTAAAGTGCAAATTATGATTTTTTCAGACCAATTTTTTTATTTATTCCAAACACTCCTAGAGCGCCGCAAACAAGGCATTCGCCGAGCTTGACTATCTGGAGAAACGATTATCCGAGGAACAGTCGGAATCGGCAGAACGAATTCGCAGGGGGACTACCACGACGGCAGAGGGCAGCAAAACAAAAAGTGGTCATTCTTCGGCTGAACACGGCAAGCAGTGCCAGAAAAGTGGGAAAACAAAACATATTGATACTGCTGATTTGATTGTGCATTGATTTGTAAACAGAGTGTGAAAAGCAATTGGTCGCAAATTGCTCACCTGGTCCGCGCGGAAAGCCTGGATTGCCAGCAAAAAATGGAGGTCCTATTAATATTCCTGATTTGCAAAATCAAAAACATTCTTCGCCAGATGATGGTGAGGATGGCCGCAATGGTGAAGTCAGAGCGTCCCTTTATCGATTCCTCCTAAATTGTTTTTCGCAGCCTGGTGCCCCTGGGATATCGCTACTGATGCCGCAGGAGCAGCCTGGCTGTGTCGTTTTGGGTAATCATCCAATATAATAATTCAAAAATTCCTGTTTTTATTCAATGGACCATTCTGAAAATATAGAAGAGAGGTCTGGAAACTTCCAGAATAGAATGTTCTAAAAAACACAATGCCAAATATCAATTTGAATCATTATATTGGGTGACTACCCAACAGATGCACCCGAATTAAAGGGCGATTTGTTCCAGGAAAAATAGGCGAACCTGGCCCAGTTGGTGCGCAATTCGATGGTGGGAAGGCAACTCGCAGCCCATCGCATCAATTCCGATGTCCTCCTGGGGCTCCGGGCCTCGTTGGACCCCCCGGATGTGGGTTCCGGATTGAGCGAATTTAGACTATTTGTTCCAGCGGACGGAATGCCGGGAAAGAATGGACACAGAGGAGAGCCAGGAAAACAGGGCAAGGATGGTGCTCTGGGACCGGACGGTCCACCAGGAGAACGTGGAAAACCTGGTCCTAAGGGGGCAGAAGGAGCGCAAGGGAAACCGGGCAAAAACTGTTGTTACGAACCATCAGACTTTCAGCTCATGTTTCTGTTAAGGGCTGCGCCAAGTGGGCAAAACTGGAAGGCGAGGTCCAGCTGGGTACGCTGGTTCACCTGGAATGCCGGGAGCAAATGGATTGCCAGGCAAGTCGTCAGAAGTGCCCCGAATTAAAGGGCGATTTGTTCCAGGAAAAATAGGCGAACCTGGCCCAGTTGGTGCGCAAGGTCCCGCTGGAATGCCCGGACTCGATGGATTTCCCGGTCCCACTGGACCCGTAAGTAGGAGGCCGGGCCTTAAAGCATTAACTGGACCCCATTGTTAGCCCGGCCCAACTGGCGCTCCAGGTCAGGATGGTCAGTACTGTGCGTGTCCAAAAAGGACGCGAATGAAGCTGTCCGAAACGACAAGTGTCGAGACGGGACCGAACAGTTCGCTGGAGGGGGAAGGAACGAGTGGGGAAGGGAGGTTGACCAAGCAAGTGGCGGACGACTCGGCCGCTCCGTACGACCGCAGTGCATTCCGCAGGGCACTCTTTCGCAAATTGCTGATCGCCCGCGGGAACGGCGCTCCCATTGAAGGAGATGGAAATGAAAAATTGTTCGTTTAGATACAACAAGACTATTCCCATTTCGCTTTAATTTTAAAAGACGACACTATAATACCAAAAACCTCGAAGACGTGAAAAAATTGATTGACAAACTTGAATTTAAATCAGTTGGCGATTTATAGCCTGTACCATATCATATCATTGTCCGATCTTCCGTTGTCAAAAGTCAATAGCGGAGGCGGGGTCCAGCGGCTGCCTGTCGACGCTGACGAAAACCTGTCGGGTGACGTCCAGTGCCATTGAAGTGGGCAAGACCAGCACCCATCGACCCGATGCCGCGCAGTGCACCACGACGCTGTTGGTACTGATGGAAGAGCGTCCGCACTGCCGAATGTCCAAAGGTTTCCTAAAAACTCCTCTGACGATCAAAATACAATTTATAGGCAATCTCACCTGATTAGTCTGTCGCTCACGCTTCCAGTCCGGACGCACACTCCTTTAAAAATTTCAATCGATTTGCCATTCAAAACAAGGCATGTACCAACCCAGCCCCTCTCTTGGATGAGTCACATGAGATTTTGTCGAAAAATGAGACACTTTTGTTGTAGAAGATTTCTGCTTCCCCTTCACTCTGAGTGCCCTTCACTCTGAGTGCCCTCAGACTCTTTTCCTTGCGGTGGATCAACGAATTTTTCCACACTTTCAGTCTTTACACCTCCAATTGTCTCTTCTGAAAATTAGGATTATTCTAAGATAGAACACCAAGTAGCAAAGCGTGCCCTTATTGGCTGACTCCTGACCAGTCAATTTGTCATCCGATATCTTCACTTTGTCTACTTTTGCGCCCAAATCCTGGATGACCTGCTCACGAAATATCTTGTTTGCCTCCTCAAAGTCGTAGTCGCTGTCGAACTTGATGCGCGGTTTAGAAGAACGATTGTCACCGAATGGAAGCGGCACGCTTTCGATACGAACAAACGGCGGCTGGTGGATATTTTGTTCGTGAGGCAACTTTGAAAAGAATACTCGGTGCTGATCCCCGCGCAATGACGGACGATTCTGGTGCAATTCACGAAGCAGACGATTCTCGTCATTGTTGTTGCGATAGTTGATTGGTTGAGCGACTGAAATTTAAAGTGGCAATTTGTTCATCCAAAACTTGCATTGCATTAGTGATTCGGCCGGCTGACGATGAGTAGCTGCGTGCTTGTGTCCTGGTTAGTCATTAGTTTGTGTATAAATCTTCTGGAATACCCGGTTCGTTCAAGTTCAACTTGGTTGGTAGTTTCAGCTCAGGAGGCGGATTCTTGGAGATCGATACAATTGCAGGATCTAAATACTTTATCATAACGGAGTTACAATTGTACAGTGTAAAACCGTAGGGCAGTCCGGCCGAAAGATTCCCGCCTTTAGGCACTTCACAGACGATCAAATCTTTGATGTCGCTTGCCTTGAAGATGATAAATTCGTACACTTCATCGCGCGGTGGTACAAAGACAGGAGTGCGACGATCCTCAGTTCCGAATGAGTGAACTGTAAAAGATGAGGAAAATTAGGATGGGGAAGTTAATAGCGGTAACCTTTTGTGAGCGCGATGGTTGATTGCACCGCGTCCACTGTGTACAAAAACCCCTCGTATCGAATGTCCAATTTCGAAATGAGACTGATCTTGCTCCCAATGTAGGGCGGTTGTTGTTGCTGCGACACTGACATATTTTGAATGTTAGCTCTCAACAAGGTTAATTACTAGTTATTAAAGTGAAAGCCAGCCGAAACAAAATCATTTGAAAAAGAAATCTGGACAAAGTTGTGACATGTCAAACTTGTCCACAGTGGGGCAGCAAGCCATGCCCAAAAAATCCTCCACTTTTTTGCTGAAAATCCAATCTGCTGCTTTTTATTTTAAAATAATAAAAGAAATTCGCTTCGAATAATTACATGTTATGCTTAAATTTGAATTTTGATTTTTGAGCAATCCATAACCAACCCAGATACCCAATACAATACAGTATTTTGTGGGGTAATAATAATAAATAAATAATAATATAATATTAGTGTTTATTTTTATTGGTTATTCACATCGAAGGATATAAGTAAAAGTGCAATTCCTTCTGGTGTACATATTTGAGCAGGAATTTGATGCTGATTTTGAGCATCTTTCAGCTGATCAGCCTAATCTTGGTTACGGTTACACTAGAAGAGAAAGAGAGAGGTATTGATTGATTGGTATTACAAGGAGAACTCTGGCTTAAATTAATTGTTTACCCTCAAGTTCGTTTTTTGATTTTCGAATCAATGGGTTTCTTTCTGTCTCAAACACAACATCGGGGGGTTACCTAAATGTCATTCACACGAAGAGTTCGACGAGTTATTTTTTTCTGTTATCTAAAGAAAACACTCAATCATCTGTTTCAAAAATTAGATTAGTTGTATTTATTTCCGACAAGTTGTGCTGGGATTAAATTATTTTTGTGTGGGTAATCGGTAATTAAATTGGCGCGTTATGTCTTATGTGTGCCTGTTCCACTTTCGTCGCCCAACTCCTCCCACTCAAAGCACTTTACACGCCGCCGGACTCTGGGTGGCAAAGATGCACAGTCTGAAACAAAAAACAAAACGACTTGTTGTGGCTTGTGGCCGTCCTAGTCCTAGTTCCTTTTGTGATAACTCTCACAGTCGATCGTAGACTCTCTGTCTGCGCTCTTCCCCTTCATCCATTGACGGCGCCCCATTTTCTCTGTTCTCCGTCAGGAGCGCTTCCCTCTGCTCACGGCGCTGTTCGGCTCGCTCAGCCAATCGTTCCCTGAGTTGTCGAGTTCCAAAAATGGCCTTTGAGGAAGGAAACTGAAAAAAGCGCAGACTCTAAGGACTGGGATTGTTTGAAGTGCGAACAGACCGTTCTGATCCCCACAAATGACCGTTGATGTTGGTCCGCTGCCAGCGTTGGAGCAAAAAATTCGGCGCTGTCCATCGGCGAGAAGGACCTTTTGTGGTGGTGAAGGGAAAAGGAAGAACAAGGGTGGGCGAAGAGGAACAGCAGCATAAGGGGCACGGACACGGGAAAGAATGGACAGTTTTGTCGCATTTTGCTGGAGTGGAGTTGAGAGCTTGAGAGAGTGAATGTTGGTGGTGTGGATGGGCAGAGGACTTTCAAGGCGAGGGGGCGGCCACAAATCGAGTCAACGCGCCAGGCAGGTGCTACCGCAATCGCGGAAATGCAATGACGCGCCAAGCCATTTTATATTCCTCTTTCGTTGCTTTGTCTTTGGACGCCGAGCGGGCACCGCCAAATGACGTTAGGACAAGCGGAGGGGGAGGAGACAATCCCCGGCGAGGGCGAGGGGCGTGGGAAGGAGACAGCGCCGCTGTGCTGCTGGTAGGGCCGCATGCTTCGTGTTTTGCACACAGAATGTGATTTTTGCTTGCATTTTGGGGAGGGGACTGGCCAAAACTATTTCTGACGGAAAACAGTGAAATTGCAAGGCAAGGGTGGGCAGAAGCACTGGAAAGGGCCGAACATTGTAATTGGCAAGTGCTTGCGTGGGGACTGGACTAGACCACACAGAGACGAAGGAAGGGGATCTATCTGCCTCCCTCCGCGTCAAGATGTGATGTCATCAACCCGTGTGTCTGCAACTTTGCTCGTACCGAGAACCGGTTGGGCCAGACGCAAGTCTGGCATCAAAAGTGGGGTTGGAGGGTCCCAGACGGGGCAGGTGGTCCGGTCCGAAGGTCAACAGTGCCTCGGGACCAGCCCCAAAAGCCTTGATGTGTGCGACCTTATTTCTTCCTTCGTTTGTGCTGCTCGCGACCCGGAATTTTGTATTTTCTTTCGCACCCAGTTCCCGCATTCGCTTCCCTCAAATCCCCAAATTCGACAGTCGGACGAGTTCTATTCAGCTGGTGCAGATTTCTCAAATCGGATTGATCCCGCCCGTCACACATTCCCCGCATTTGTCGCCAAAAATCACTCTCCGTCCGTCCAAAATGCGCGCCAGCCTTAATCTGTTGCCCCCTTTTGGCTATAAAGCCGATGCTGACCCCGTTTTGGCGTCTCACTTCGCGCATTTCCACCGCAGCATCGCGCCAATGTTTCACACCGGGCAGAACGGCTTCCGTCCAGCGATGCCCGCAGCTCTCCCGTCGTTGCTCCTAATCAGCGCTGCACTCGCCTTCCCGGTCGGTCCAAGAGCCAAACTCAAACTCGAAACGGCCTTTCCCTGGACTAGAGCGGAGAGTGGGTTTGGGTTGCGGTCCCTCCCTTCTTGGCGTCCTCCCCTCCGCAAATGCCAAACAGGAACTTGGCGTGCAGCTCCGGTTCGGCGCCGAGCCGCAAATGGACGGGCTGCTGAGTTCGCTGTTTGGGCCGCCGGAAGAGAAACGGCGGCACCGCGAGAGGGACGGCCAGGAATGGACAGTGCCGCTGCTGCTGGGCACGGCCGAGCTCCGGCTGGGCATTGAGCTCCAGGGAGGGGATGAACACAAGTCCATTTGACGCAAATTGAATCGCTAACCCTCCTGGGAGGGGAAGGCGCTCTTCCGCTATAGTAGTGAGTGGGGAGACACACTTTCGCTGAGGTTTGTGTGCCTTTTGGCCCTCCAAATGCCCCCAATGGACGCTAATTATCCGCGAGTGCCGCGGCACATAATTGCCCGCATATCCCCAGTGTTGTTGCAGCACTCCGCTTCCGCCGAGCACGTCACCGTGGACGAGCCGTTGCCCAAACTGGCTTCGCAGTACGACTATTTCCAGGGACGCGGGGCGCAGGTCCCTTTTTGGAAACACTTTTCAAAGCAATCCCAAATGATCTTTCGCCCCCAAAGAATTATTGCCTGTTCCCTAATGTTTTTGAAAAAGTGGGATTTCTGGAAGGCGACAGAATCAAGCGCTAACCGTCCCAGCTTTTGTTCAGCCGTTCGGGAGCAGTGTGCCCTACGGGATGGTGGGCGGCGACACGGTGAACTTCGACTTCCAGTGCAAGTGCCAGGCAAAGTCCGCCCTGGCGCGCACTCTCAGCCAGCCCACGGACCCCGGGCAGGCGGCCCAGCAGCAGATCCAGCAGGCAAGGGGGGGGGGACGGACCCGACATTGGGGCTTTGCAGTTGCAAGAGCAGGTGCGCAAACTGCAGGAGCAGATCAACCGCTCGCAGCAGGGCAAGTCCTCCTTCGAGCAGTTCGGTGCGTCCACATCCAAACTTCCAAACCCAATCCGCCCACGAGCCCATTTCAGCGCAAATGCTGTCGCTCTCGGACGGGCTGGACTGCAACTGTTCCGGCCAGTCCTCCTCGTGGCAGGGCTGGCCCAGCGGGGTGATGGGCACTTTCCCGCGCGGCGCCATGCCGCTCAGCGGCAGCGCCCAGTTCCCCGGAGGGCAATTTGGCGGAATGATGGGCGCCAGAGCACAAATGGGCGGCGCCGGACAGCCATTTGCCGGAGCGCCTTCCCCGTTTGGGCCGCAGATGTACCAAATCCCGATGGCGGCCGCACAACGAGCGTGAACGGAGGAGAAAGATAACGACGATCGGGCGAATGGGAAAGTGATAAAGAGAGCAGTGACCAACCACTGTGCTAAATTAGCGGCCACACACGGTCCCCATTTGCCTATTTGTACGCTCAAACCCCATCAAATGTACTTTGCGCATAAATCGTCGTCCCCAAGGGTCAACTGCGCCTGCGGAAGTGGGGAGAACCACGAGTCAAAATGTTGCCGCTCTCCTGTCTCCCATGACCGATTTCCCCGATTGAATGACCGCTCCTCGCCTTTTCCACTTCTGTCCGCGACAAACACGCCGATTTCGATGGAGAGGCAACGGCGAGCGCCACAACCAAGATTTGTCCATTGTAAGGGACTCCTTCAAACGGGTCACTCATTAATTATGTACATACACATATTGTGACAAGTTAACGGGCCAATGAGAGGCAACAAATGCATTTTTTTGTCTTCTTCTTTTCGGCCGAACCCACTTTCCATTTGCCCGATGAGCACGTGTTCCCCCCTAAACGGATCAAGACAAAGTGCGGGGAGAATGGGAACGGGTCTCGCCCGTTCCCCACTCGGAGTTGGGTCCGCCCTCTTTATGGGCGCTCTTAATTCGGCCCTTAGACCCACATCGTCGCATTTCGCATTCGTCTCGTGCCCGGGAAATGATCACACTTTGCCCACAATTGGGCCCGACTTTGAGGAGCACGCTAAAAGATAGATTCCTTGTTTCACCGCTTTCCACATTCTAGTGCCCGTTTTTGTTGGTCCGAATGCATTTCCGCCACTTTGTTTTGAACACACGGACGAACCAATCCAACCAACCCTTTTGCAAAAAGGTCAAAGCACAAGCAGGCATTGCAACTGATAAGCGAACGAGATACATCATACCTCGGCAAAATTTTGCAGCACGATTTCCGATAAAAAGCCCCCACACCCGCAGCAATTCCTCCATTTTCCGGTATTTCTTTTCCTTCAGGATGGGCAATAAGGCAATAACGTAGGTAGAGTACAGCCCAAAAATAAATTTCTGTCTTTTTTATTATTTTGACACGCGCGTAAAATTCGTTAATCAATCACCAATTTGCGCGTCTCTCAGCAACAACCGCCGCACAACAATAAAAATGGCAACTTCGATTGTGGACAGCGGAGCCCCAATTGTGGAATTTGGCAACAGCGGCGTGCTGGTTGAGCCGACAGTTCGCGCACCGTCGAAGAGCGGGGGCCGCAGAAAGCGCCGGGCTGGCGGCGGTCGGAGCGGCGGAACAGCGGCCAAAAACCTCGCCAAGGGGCAGTCGCCTCAGCGGGAGCACAACAACAATTCGATTCACTCGTCGTCGGGAAGTTTGCGTCGCGACCAGCACATCGAGTCAGTCACACCAGTCAATTATGCGGCCGACCGGAGATCGGACCAGGCGCCGGCAAGATATGGGACGAGAGTGGATTTTGGAGATCGTAGCCCGAATTCCAAGATTCTCGTGCCATATCTCGGCTAATCTGGTCCAGACCTTAGTCTCTGGGTCCGCTCGTTCTTGGGGATTGACCCGCCCCGTCCACTTTAGTCCCCACAACTTTGACGAGTTGGCGCGCCTGTCCGAGCTGATCCGCGCAATGGCCGATCTGGGGACAGAGAAGCCGCGTATTGGCATCATCTGCGGCTCGGGATTGGGCGCACTGGCAGACCGGCTGGAGCAGACGCGAGTCCTGCCGTTCGCAGAGCTGCCCGGCTTCCCTGCGCCCGGCGTGGTTGGGCACAAAGGCAACCTGGTGTTCGGCCATCTGGCAGGCCAGCTGTGCGTGTGCCTTCAGGGCAGATTCCACCCCTACGAGCACCAGATGGACATGGCGCTGGTAAGTGGTGATAGCGTCGGGTCGCGAGGCAAAGCGTTGTTCATTCGGTGGTGGCACCGGACCTTAGATATTAGTCCCTGGTCCCTGCCTCCGAGTCCTGGTGCCCTTCTCATCATCATCTGCTCAATTTGCAGTGCACAATGCCGGTGCGCGTGATGGCCATGCTAGGAGTGCGCACGCTGGTGGTGTCCAACGCGGCGGGTGGCATCAACCCGGAGTTCAAGCTGGGGGACCTGATGATCATCAAGGTAAAAAGTGTGCATTCAATGGACACAAATAGATATCACGACGTTCCATTTGACCAGGACCACGTGTTCCTGCCAGGATTGGTGGGACACTCGCCGCTTTTGGGCATGAATGACGCGCGCTTTGGCGCCCGCTTTGTGTCGATGCACAATGCGTACGACCGCGAGATTCGGCGGAAGGCGCGACAGCTGGCCATGGAGATGGGCATTCCCGCCCAGGAGGGCATTTACGTGATGAACGCAGGCCCCCAGTACGAGACGGCCGCTGAGTGCGACCTCATCGCCAAAATGGGCGGCGACGCTGTCGGTAAGAGCCATTTTTGGTTTCATTTAAACTCGTTCGCCAACAGCCTTGAGGCTTTGAAAAATTGCTCACAAGTGTTTTATCCCTCACCCTCGTGAAGGTATGTCCACATGCCACGAAGTGACCGTGGCACGCCAGTGCGGAATGCGCGTGTTCGGATTTTCGCTTATCACCAACTGCGCAAGTCTGGACGCTGACCAGCCGGTGGAGATCACCCACGAGGAGGTCCTGGATGCTGCGAATCGCGCCAGCGAAATGGCCTCCGAATGGATCCACCGACTGGTGGAAGGGTTGCAAGGCGATTGAACAGGCCCAACAAACAAGTGCCAACTAACAATTGCTGTACAATGTACAGGTTCCCGGGTGAAAACCAAGATCGGGACCTTTCTAAATATCACATTTCCCGACTTCTGTTTGTAAATTTTCTGTCACTTAGATAAAATGAGAAATTAACATGCGATCTACGCCTAAATGATAAGACGGCAATTTTGCTCTCGTCAACAAATGTTTGGCGCGTGATGCAACTGAAACAGTCCTAAGAGCCCCGAACTACGTGAGATTGTGTCCATGTGAGTGTGAGTCAGCCATAACCATATTTTAGTATTTGGTCACTCACGCCGAAATTATAGTTTGTCTTTTCATGTGATTCAGTTATCGGTGATTGACAAAGATTCGATGAAATGAGCGTTGGAATTCGGGTCCAAATTGGGGGCTTAGATGGTTAAAGATTAACTGCCATATCTTTTGGTGAGAAAGTTTAATGTGGTCCAAGGGCAAAAGTCAAGTGGGGGAAAGTGCCTAACTAAGAGTAAGAGTGCGAGTGTAAAACGGGAATTGCGAAGTGCACTTGCGATCAAACGAAAATGGACATTAGGGAAAAAGAAGGAAGGAAATTCTGATCGGGAAAATAATCAATAGCCAGAGAACTGAGAATCACAAATAGAGGGGGAACAAAATTGCCAATCCAGCCATTCGGGCAGTGATTGTTTTAGCACAGGAGGTTCGGGAAATTGGCATTCATATATATCAGGGTTTCGATCTGTCCGAAGCATGAAAAAAGGACATTCATAAAGAAAAAAAAGGACAGCAAAGGCAATGACCAATGAAAAAAAGGACACATCAATTTTTGCTATTTATCGATCAAAAATCGGAGTATAAATATCAAAATCAATTGTATTTCTCTCCAGAAAGATTGCTTTCAACAGTTTTTTGTTTCCGAATGCTCAGTTGCAGAAGGAGCCCTGAATTTCGCGCCGCAGGCGAAAATTTGGGGCTTTTCTGTGGGCGCAGGTCAATTTTTTAGACTTTTTTCTGCGCCGCAGGCGAAACAGTCGTTAATCGAGCGAGCAAATAATGAACGAATGCGAAGAAATGGAGCAAGACCGCTCGCTACTTTGGAGCAGCGACTGCTCGCCTCTCGCCAGGGGAAACTAGGGGAGTACCGTTCAAAATTTCTGCCAAATTTAGCAATTTATTATGAAAAGAACACAAAAAAGGACAAAAAGGACGGTCTGAGTCAAAAAAAGGACAAATCTTTTAAAAAAGGACAGATCGAAACCCTGATATATATTATATGTATGTTCATATTCATAATAAGGAATGCCGTTTGGGGACCAGAGTGGGCCCACCCAACATCTGAATTTGGGCACCGGCGAGGGTGCTGCCCAGAGTCTACCAATACCATTGTCCAATGAAAGACTGGATTTAAACTGGATAAGCGGGAGATGCGGCTGCACAACTGTTCTCCCTCTCTGCTCGTCAAATATTGCCTTTGTCTTCGTCTCGCTCACTAATCCGCCCTTTGCTCGCCACCGCCTCAGTCCAGTCACAAATCCCTTCCTCTCGCGTGTGCCTTTGGCCAATTTATTTTCACAACCGTTTACGAACCAATTCTCAATGAATTCCACTTGCTGGCCCTACCTTTGCTGTTTTCTCTTCCAAATAGTCCCGCAACTGACAGCAAACGAAGATGCCAAACGTCTCTACGACGATCTTATGGTCAATTTTCAATCTGACCGAATAAAAGTTGGCAATCTAGATCAGCTACAACAGACATCGACGACCCGCAGCCAGACCACAGGAGCCGGTTGACGTACGTCTTCGCCTCAGACTGTCGCAAATAATCGACGTGCACGAACTGAATCAGATCATGACCATTTCGGGTGCATCTTTAGTCTTCTTGTTCACATCCAAACTTTGATGTCTAACAGTTTGGCTGAAGCAGTCCTGGAATGATGGCAAATTGTCCTGGGATCCAACTGCATACGGGGGAGTGTCCGTGCTATATGTGCCCTATGAGATGGTTTTTTTCAATATTAATAATGTCTATTTATTTATTTTTAGGTCTGGGTGAGAGTTTCCTGCAGTTAAAATGTTCTGCTCTAAATCTAAGCTATTTTTATTTAGGTGCCTGACATTGTGCTCGTCAATGTGAGATTAAGAAATGAGAATAGATATTATCTGTATTCAATTAACAACAGCGCTTTTTTAGAACGCCAAGGGATTCTATCCGATCACCAAAAATACAAAGGCGAGTTCATACTCTATACCTAGGGTCACAACCCACAAGCCACAACCACTAGGTTTTTTCGATATCAAATAATTTTGCTGAGTTTAGGCTACTCTTCACTCGAACGGCCTTGTGGTTTGGGAACCTCCGGCTATTTTCGAATCGCTTTGTCAAATCGACATCCAATGGTTTTTCCGTTCTCCGATTAAACACAACAAATTCTAAAATATCTATCTAATTCATATAAGAAGTATGACTCGGATATGGTCGAACCATATGCCAATTGATTATAAAGTTTGTTTACGATCATAAAGAAGCAATCGGTTGGCATTTGATTTGCCATATTCGAGTTCCGCAGATAAGGTTAGAAATATACACACAAATTTTCAAATTTAAGGTTTCCATTCGATGAACAGAACTGTCTACTCAAGGTGATTTCCATTAGTTTTGCACTTATGAACTCATCCTCCTCTGTAGTTCGGCTCATGGACATATCCCACCGAGTTACTGCATTTGTCGTTGATGAATGCAGCCAACCAGACAGTGGAGGCCATGAACGAAAGAGGCGAGGTAGAACAGATGACCGTCGTAGAAGAGGGCATCGACCTGGGTGCGTAAATATTCTACGGTGTTCTGTTAAAACTTAAAAATAAAACCAAAAATCAATTCCCCTCTAGACGATTACTACCCCTCTGTGGAATGGGATATAATGTCCACACAGGCTACCAAACGACTTAGGCACTTCTTTGGCTCCAAGAATGGAGTGTTCGAAGAGATGGACTTCCATTTGGTCTTGCGTCGCAAGCCGCTCTTCTATACAGTAAATAACACTTCAAAATTCCAATTTTCACATACCTAACCCATTTTACGCGTGTTCAGGTTAACTTGGTGTTTCCCTGTGTCGGTATCTCCTTTCTGACCGTGCTTGTTTTTTATCTACCGTCGGAATCTGGCGAGAAGGTGTCCCTGTCGATCAACATCCTTGTCGCACTTACAATGTTCTTCCTGCTGTTGATCGAAATCATCCCAGCGAACAGTACAACCCTGCCGTTTGTGGGCAAGAACTAAATTTCGCTAACCTATTCGATAAATTCATATAAACACTGCCCAGTTTTTAGGCAAGTACCTGCTGTTCACCATGATTCTCGTCACGCTATCCGTATTGGTCACTGTTGTCTGTGAGTATTTTTGCCAACTCAAATGACTCAATAAATATAATATATAACGCCGCAACGACAGTCCAAACGTCAAAAGAACACAATCACATTTAGTAAATGATTTAACTTAAGCCCTCCAATTCCACTTCCGCAAACCGACCACTCACCAGATGGGCAATGGCATTCGACGTTTCTTCCTCAGTTTCTTGCCACGAATGCTTTTCATGCGCCGCCCTCTGTTTATGCGGCAGAAGGCGGTTGACAGAGGTAGTAAAAGTACGGGACCACAATCGGATTACTAGTACCTATTCCCCGAACAGCAAGTGAACGTGCACTACTGAACTACTACGACCGAAAATTTGTTGGACAAAGTTCAGTGGTCGATAATAAACACATCGCCCACTCCCGGCGCCAAATGGCCAACAACAGCATCAAATCATCTGCAAATTCCCAATTGGCAAAATTGTACAATTCGCCGAAGGCGTTGAAATCCTTCGAGAATTTGTGCTTTATTGCCGAATTGTTGCGCAAAAAAGACAGAGACACTAAGGTAGATAAGATTAGGAATCATCATTAAAGGAAACTTTGCAGCAAGATATGGAGTGGAAGTTCCTGGGTAATTAAATATTTGCGTTTTACCCCATTTAGTTTACACATTTTTAGCGATGGTTTTCGACAGACTGTTTCTGATCGTGTTTTCGTTCATTTGCATTTTTGGTACTTGCTGGATTCTGATCAATGGGACATACCCGGTGCAGTGGGCCTCTGCTTTATGCAATAAATGTTCGGCCCATTTCAGTACTTCTTCGATACGCGACTGCCGAAGCAGCCAATGATGAACTTGTAGAGTGCGAAGCGAGTCAAATGCTTTACTCGAAAAAATGATAAAGGCTGCATGCACGGTACCGTCTGGTTTTAAAAGTTATCAGACAATTTGGAGCGCTGAGGGTTTAATGAGAAAATATTGCGATTTTTCGAGACCATAGGAGAATTGAGTATCAAATCCATGGATAGGAGATGGAGTGTTGTTTGCGTTCACTTGTCAAGATTAAACAATCTCCTTCATTACAGTGTCCAGTATTTGTTGTCTTGTTTCATCCAGCATCGCGTCCACCTAAAACATGAGTGGTCGGAAATGATCCATTTTTGGCTCTTACCTTTGCAATAATATCCTGCTTCAGCGCACCAAACGATTCTTCCACGCGTTTCCGAACGGCTTCTCGCATTTTCACAGCTGTTTCCTCGGAATCACCAAAAGGAACCTCTCTTCTTGCTGGCGATGTGATTATACCCTTCTCAACTTTGGCTGGAGACTGGGGAATTACGCGTCGTCCAATTTTGGCCGGAGAAATAGGAACGGTGGTAGTGACTTAACAACGAAGAATGTGAAAGTTCACGGGCCCCACGACCTCTCAACTTCGCGAACCTTGTAAATTCCGATTTCCTGCCTTGGCTCGACGCATCGGAGTTGTGCCTGCTGAACTGGTGCTCTGTCCGATGTGAAATGCCTGACCAAAAGCATTCATTGCTCTCTTGGACGGTGACACTCCCAGGGGAACGGCTTCGTCGATGGATGTCAGATGCTTAAAAAGAAGCGGAATAAATACCTAACGAGCCAGGCGCCAGCGTGTGTTACTCTTTTTGGATACGGTGACGAGGATATCTTTGCACCAGCTCCTTCAGTCACATCATCATCCCCGCCAGTTTTGAATTGGACTCGTCTAGCCTAAAAGCGGCTTTATTAGAAACGGACACCAATCTCTTTTCAAACCTTTCTGCTTCCCGGAGAATCTGCCTTGCGAAGTATGCTCGGTGGAGTGCGCACCTTTTGTGGGCTTCTTGCTGCTTTAGGTGGGCTACCGTTTCCAATAGCTCGCATTGGCGAACTACTCGCTATGAGCTTTTCCACACACTCATTTTCAGTCTTTTCTTCGTTCTGCTGCTCCTTTTCTTTATTTGTTGATTTTTCGTTGTCTGAAACGCTGCTTTGCGTTGTCTCCTGATCCTCGTTTGGTGTATCTTGTTGTTTCCTTGCAATCTCAGTCAATCCCACGTCAGACTCCATTTCTTTTCCGCCGGCAATAAATCCCTCTGCCGGATGTCCGTTTTCAGAATTCTAAGGAATATGGCGGAATATATTTGACAATTTTACAACCTCTTCGGATTTTTGTTGCTCTATGATTGGAGTGGACTTCGGAACTTTTTCAGGAATCGCCAAATCCCGTTGTTCCTCCTCTCCTTCTGTGTCAGGCGATTCGTCTATTTCCAATGCACCGTCGATTTCACCAGCATTGTCGTTAACGTTCATCATGGGTTCTTCTTGCTGTTCGCCACCATTCGATTTCATGAACAGCGGAGACTCTTCGACCTGTGAAATGTGTTTTTGCGGGCTCGTTGGAATTTTTGTAGGCAATCCGCCGACAAACGGTCGCATTGGCGAGCTCTCATCAATTGCAGCTTTCTCGAGTGTCGGAGTCAGCTCAGGCTGTGGCAATAGCTAAAACAATTAATAAAACAAATCATTTCTAGGGGTTTTGCCTCCTGATGGTCGGAGCTAGTTTCCTGCTGAACATCACATATCGCTCTTAAAGACACCACCTCAACTTGCGAACTGGTGTCATTGACAGTTAGTGAGCTTGTGGCCGCTTCACACTCAAGTGTTGGGTGCTCAGTTATTTCAAGCTGCGCCCGGGTTTGGAGCAACGAATCAAGCATCCCGTCGTCTGATTGATGCTGAGACTGAGACGCCTGATCGGCCAAAAGTTTGGTCTCCAGCATGCAAAAAGACTCCTTGATATCTTTGAGGAATTTCGCATGTTGTTGACCCCAGTCATCCGATGCAATTTGGTCGATGACGATATTGATGCTAATTTTATCAATTGTAAGCTTAATAAGTGAGTAATCGATTAAAAAAAAGATAAATTCGCGTACAAGCAGAATCTGGGTCGAAAGAGTAGATTCGCCCAGCCAAGCGACAAATTGCGCGAGAAAGAGAGTTAATTGTTTGTACATGCTATACCCGATAAGCAGTGTGGACAATTTTGTGTAAATTGCATTAAACAGATTTGGAATTCGTTCGCCCAATGAATCTAATGGAAAATGGATTTTGACCCGAAAATTAGGTATGTGTATTTTACCTTTGTCGGTACACATTTTGTCCACAAATCGAATGCATTGGATGGCAAATTGTGCGTGGCTAGCTAGCAAGTTTACGTCGACAAAACAACAGAAGCCTGGTTCACCTAGAAAACAAATTAGGAGAGCAATCAATGGACACTCACTTAATAAATCCGGAGACTCACAAATAAACGACTCGAGTAGATCGACTAATTTGGGATAAAGCGCCGGCATTGCGGGAAGTTGAATGCGAGAAAATCGATTTGCGTCCAACTTCGGATTCATAAGTGAGACAAGTTGTTCGGTGTTCAATTGACTGGCAACATTATCGTAAAGCACTTCAAACGATTCGTTAACGGACAAATATTTCGGTATTCCGCCAGTGCAATAGCGCATCAATGAGTGGCCAACCTTTGAAAGGCAAAAATAAGTTCTATATGCTGTTAGACTAACTGACATCCTCAAAGTGGTGCACTAGACGGGGGCCAAGAGAAATGCAGCAGTACCACCAACAATCAAATACCTCGGGCGCTACTTCAGGCACATTTTTGTACTTCAATGCCTTCATGACCAATTCTAGACGTTGAAAAACTCGGCTGTCTAAATAAATAAAAATAAATAATGCCACAAAAATAGTTTACATTTTTCCTGAGACAACTCTGCTGTCGACCAATTTGGATCCTTTGCGAACACCTTTACCAGCATTTTCCATGCTCGGAATGCTTCTTTCGCGAGTGACAGATTCGGCGATTTGATTGCAGTGGGAAAGACCGAAATACAAATGTTTGCTTTTTCACTCATGCATAAGGTTTGCTAAAGTTCAATGTCCAAAGTTGAATATTACCAAAGGGTAATAGACAAACCTGACCAAGCACTTTCAATGCCACACCCCATGCCTCCATTGCTTTTGACGCAAAAGCGGGATTTCCAATTAACTTCTTCACATAGGCCAGTCCTTCCTTCAAAAGCCATGGCGCCAACTTCTCAAGAATCTTTGGGCTCAAGTCGTAGTCCAAATCGATAAATAGTCTTCGAAACTGGTTAGAGCACAAAAAGAATGCCTTTTCTCCCTCTTCAAACGACCCAAACACATCCTTGACAAATTGAACGACCCATTCATTGCTAAACAAGTTCGAAGTCCAGTAAACGTCGTCAATTCTAAATAAATATATTATATCAATTTTCATATAAATAGGTAATGATGATACCTGAATGCCTCGTCGTAACAGCTTATTCTGTCGGATAATTGATGCGAATTTCTCGCCTTTGCCAAAATTTTAATCAAAATCGAATGCTTTTCTTTATCTGTGCTTGAACTCATCGTAGTTTATTTTTAATTATTGTAGATGTTTATGTATTACTATGTGTATCTGTCTGTTCTGGAAAAAAACGTGAAAATTACTAAACAATCTGACATTTTTTCCTTGTCCTTGTTCGAGATCCTCTTCTCTTTTTGATGGTGATGGGTCCAATCATCGTTTTGATCGGTGTCTAAAAAACACACCTTGCATCTTCTACTAGCAAAATACAATAGTAGTTCAGGCTCCAAGGTTACGTTTTTAAGCGGGGTGCTTGCTTTCTTTCAGATTAATTTTAAAAATAATTTAATAGTACCTACTAGAAACTATTACAGCGAAGTGACTTTAAACTAATTAAGGAAAGAACAAGGGAAGGGGAGGAAAGAGGACGAGGATGTGGGTAGGCAGTAGGCACTAGGCACGAAACAGTCAAAATAAATAATGTGAAAGAAAGGCTGGCGCCCTGTGGCGCCTCACTTTAGAAGAATAATATAGGTATTGCTTTTTTAGAAAATGTTTAACCCTGGCCAACAAAATGATGCCTCTTCCAATGTGTCCTTAATTCAAACCGCACAATTTTTCAACAGTCTGTCTAATTCTAATACACAGTCAAATTCGGCATTAAATAATGCCGAATCAAACGAGGTGCCACAGTTTGCACCCAGTTTTCTGTTTGGAAATCAAGAGCCATCAAAACGGCGCAGTTTTGCAACTCCAAATAAACAACTGCTGCCGGCAGGTATCTATACCTTTAAACTTTAAAGAATTGCGCCGTGAAACGAAATAGGTTATGGTTCGCCAAGCATTCTTAAGAATCGAGACGGAACTTCAATCTCAGGCAAGAATGTACACTGGTCTCCTGTGCTTGTTCGTGAGAAGTCACCAGAAGAGAAGAAGTTACTCAGCAACCGACTTAGCTCTGTGGGGACAATGAGGCCGGCATCGTCATCTCTATGGAATGGTATTTGCGTATTTGGTTTAGATACCAAGGCGATTGGAAACTTAATCAATAATCATACATTTATAAACTAGGGAATAACCTTTAATTTAGGACCTCCTCTACGTTCTTTGAACGAAGATGTTGTGGGACCGCCGGAGAAAATGTGTCGCCTCGAGGGTTCAGGATCTGGTCCATTGAATATTTCAACAGTCTCAATTGGGAACAGCACAGAAATTGATCGCAATGGAACTAGATCTAATAAGGAATCAGCGGAGGAATTGGTCCTAGGAGACCAGGATGAGGAGAATATCTATTGGGTTTTAAGTTGTTTAGTCCCCTGAATTTAAACACCTAAATCTTCAACAGGTAACAGTTTTTGGTTTTTCGCCTGACCAGCACCAGCAAATACTCGAGCTCTTCTCCCGGCACGGAGATATAATGGCGCAAAAGGTTGAATTTCAAAATCTGGTGCCATTTTTTGACCAATTTTACGCACAACTCAGACTCCAAAGCAGGGAAACTGGATGCACATTCGCTATTCATCGCCAATTCACGCGAAGCAGGCACTTACCAAAAATGGAATGACTTTTCACGAACACATGATTGGAGTGGTGCCATGCAAGGATAGGGTAAATTCCAAATAGATTTCAGCAAAAAACTCTTTGAATTTAGACAACTTTGTGCGACCAAGAGGCAGTGCGGAACACCTCACCGCTGATTCATCAGGCAGCGAACAATAATCTGAACGGAAATTCTCCCATGCTGGATGAGAGCTCTTTGTTGCTAAACGGATCCAGATTTGTTCCCTCCACTTCCCAAAATCGCTCAAACACGCTGCCAAGGTATTGAATGAATTTCTATGTATGGCACAATTTTTAGCCGTGCACGGCTCTCCATTTCATCTCGAGCTGGAATGCGGCCCCTCAATTCAAGCGCCCTCTCTGATCTGGATCGCAGTGTAAACTCCTATTAGCCTGCTTTGCTATATTCCCGTCTTTAGATGGACTCCAGTTTCCTGCAACAAAGTCAGCGCAGCACTGGGGAAGACTCGTCATTTATTGGCAAACTTTGGAACATCTTCACCAATCCTTCCGGGACCGTTTGATCCATCCTGGCCTATCGCAAGCTCGACTCCGACACCGGAAATACAAAATATCCGTACTAATTCATCAATCTGTTGACTGAATATTGCACCACATCTCATGTTCTTTTCTTGGACGAGTAACTCATTATCGTTATTAGCGTTGTTTCTTTCTATTTTTCACATAAACGTTAAAAACTTATCCCGCCTCCGTTTTGATAACTTGGCGAAAAGCAGTCCAAAAATTCGTGGGGAGGATTGGCAATGCACTCTCAAATGTAAATCTCGCATTTTAGGCGCGGAACCGATAAATCATTTGACGAAAGGGTGGGCGGGTGTTTCCTCCAAACAAATTTCAAACGCCACTTTCCCATGGCTCTTCTTTATTGAGCGCGAGAATTATTTACGAATGTGAATAGGAGAGGCGAATCGCACACTACGGGAATTGAAAGTGCCCATATATTTTGAATGTTTGGGATATGGCGGAGACACAGGTCCCTGACTTTTTGATTATTGTTCATTCGCACAATTCCCGCTGGAACTGACTGTCTCGCTCCTTTCGCATCCCCACCACTTAGCCGCTTGAGTCTTCTCCCTGCGGCAGCGGCAAAATCCTTTGGCTCGTCAATCAGACGGCCCTCGGAAAAGGCCGTTGCCGCCGCTGACGGGTTTTTGATTCCACAACTCTGTGAGGCGATAAACAAAACGAAGGCGGGGGGGATTGATTCTCACCCACAGTGTCCGCGAACATTTCAATCAGGCATCCAATTAGAGCGGGAAATGGGCAGATGAGGACCGACAGAAGACGACAATTTCCCATTTGCAGAAAATTCTATTTGAAGCCAAAATTGCATCAAATGGGATAATATTAATTCGATTCAAAACGTTTCGCAGCCTCGATTTTTGCAGCGCAGCCCGAGAGAGTCCTGTCCTGTTCATTCATATCCCATTTGTTTGCATTGCGCAACCCCTGGAGGATGGTCAACCTGCCTTCTTCCGTCGAGAGAGCGCAAATGCACTTGCCTGCGCGAACAATGGCCGGGGATTACTCTCGGCGGGAGAGCCAATAATCCGTACCCCTTGTGCCCAAAATCCCCTTCTGCTGATGCTGCACGCAAAAGCGATGTGCCATCCAGGGAATCAAGAGTGGGGGCAAGACACATAGACACATGCCTCCCCCTTCCGCCTTGTTCCCAGTTCCCACCTTCCCTCCTACTGAATGAAATGCGCAAATACAGTATCTCTGCTGAATGCGCACAACCCACAATTAGTCCGTGCTGTCATTTCTCACATCCGCCCCAGTGGGCAAACGCAGTGTTTGTGCTGTTGCCTGCCTGAATGCTTCATTAATATTCCCGGACGCTGCTCTGCCCAAGCCAAAGCTAATTATGCAGAGAATAGCTTGATGGTATGCACAAAACTGTTGTTCCCGCCACGACTTCTCCGTTTGTGCTTGACTAACAGCACATTATGAGAGTCTCGATTCTCGGTCAGTCCCATTCTCCCGGAAGGCAACAACTTGCTCTTCCTTCCGCTTATTGTATGCCTTTCCACCAAGGACCTATGAGTGCCATTCCCGGGATGGCCACCGCCTGTGTTTTGCAGTTCCCGCGAGTGCCGTAAATTCATCAAACATTGTTCCGCGCGGCCTTTCCCTCTGTCCCGTCGTTGAATACGCAGATAATCCCCAAATCTCAGCTAAGCACACAACTACAAGGAAGAATGTCGATTCCGGGCGGCTGGAAAACAGCACACGGACAACAAAGTTGTGCGAGTGTCGTCAATGCCAACAACAAAAGAGCTGTATGGAATCCTGGTCTGACCAGCAGGGATGAGAAAAGCGGATCGGTGAATGAAGAGCAATCAATTGGGGATACAGCAGATGGAGTGGTGGGAGAGCAAGAGGTGGGTTTAAAGCCTTAAAGCGAAAAGAAAAATTTAATTGTTCTAATTATCCAGCCGATCAGTCTCGTTGGCGTCGCTCCTATTCCACATCCTCGTGCTGCCACTATTGCCCCACTGCTGTTAACACAACTGCAACAACAGTTTACCAACCCAAAGTTGCTGCCTCCTCCGCCGTTTCATCTTCCGCCATTCAATAAGCCCTTCCTGCATCCGTTCTTTACTCCACCCTTCCCGATGATGATGCCGTTCCCAACATCTTCCCTTGGTCCAGTACTGTTACTGGCTGCAACAGCACAGAGACAATTGGCGAATGCTGCGCGACTACGAGCTGCCGCAACCCCAGTTTCGACCGGTAAACTTTACTCCAGAAAATAAATATATAGGTAGGTACATGAACATGTAAGCTCTCTACCATTCGAGGGAATCTCTCTAATAAAGTAGGTATAAGTCGACCAATCGGCATTTGCTCTGTAATTTCACCCACCAATGTTTAGCGTCCCGCATCTTCATTGCACCGCCCCAGCTACAAGAACAGCGGCAGACATACCCAACAAAGAATACGGAGACTGGGAAGAGAAAGCGCAGGATTGGGCGGGATGAAGGCGGAGACGTTAGTTTTAAATTGGTGAGACGGTCGAGGAAGGTGCAACCAAATGATGGACAGGAAGCGAATGGCCCTGATGAGGAGAGGGTGCAGCATGGCAAGAGCAATCCCATTGTGGAGATGGTGCTCGCAGATGATAGGGCGCCACCGGCGATCAACTTCAACACCTGTGGTCGGTGCCCGCCCTTTGGAGACCGAAAAATTGAATTTCTTAATCTCAGCGATTTGTGGCACCTCATTTCGGCTAACCGGCGACTTGGTGGCGCATGCACGTTCCAACCATCGCCAGCAGAGCAGATACGATCGCCAGCACAAAACGTCGATTGCGGATGCGCAGCGAATAGAGCGCGCAATGGAGCAGCGTCCGAGGAGGACAAATGAAACGGCGACCATTGAGAAGGAAAATGGGATGGAATAAATTTTATGCAGAAGAAGAAAGGAACCGATTTAAAGAAGAGCAGAATAATTTCTCAGTTTGTGGGCGCAATCATAATCGATGGGAGAAGAAGACCTACTATGCCAAAGATCAATCCATCCCCTCCCATTCTTTCCTTCGCTCATGATGCACTTATTAGTTATTAGCCTAGTTGTCGCTCTGCCAGCACTGCCTCGATGTCCGCTTCCAATTGCTTGTCCTCGTCGTGCTCGGCCGAATCCTCTCCGCATAGCTTCTTTCGCTCTTCCACGCTTCCCTTCAGGCCTTCGGTGTTCACTTTTGGCATTGATCTGAAAAGGGCAATAAAATTCTGCATGATTACCGAAAAATATGTAATGTGCACTGGAAAATGAGTTGTTGGATGAGCGCGGCGATGAGCAACAAGCACACACAGAATTGGAAGATTGTCTCCATCGTGAAGTTCTGCCAGAGAATGCCGATCACGAGCAAATTGAGGGGAACGCGGAAGAAGTTCATCGTGGTGGATCGTGTCTTTCGTTGGAAGGACGAGAAATTCAAACAATGATTTTCGAACTACACCTCTTCAGGAATGTACTGGGAGCGGAGAAATCCCATTGTGGGCCAAAAGATGCCGACGCACACTTCGAACAGGGCGAACGAGAAGAATATGGGCACTGTGTGGTGCGGTAACAGAATGGGCGTGACCAGGAACAGGGCAGAGGTGAAGAGCACAAAACTGTGATTGATTTACAATTTCGCCAAAGCACCATGGCAGCGTGTAAAAGAAGGGAAAGAGACTTACCGCATGAACGACTCGGGGCGGCATTTCGCACAAAGCAGATTGAACAGTGCGGAGCCGATCATCACCGACAACATGAATGACGCGAAAATGTAGCCGTGCGGTATTTGTTCCGAGTTGGCAGCACGTCCAAGCGCGGGGGTCCACTCCAGCACGAACATGAAAATTATTTAAATTTATTGGCGTCAGTAACACAAAAAGTGGATTCTCAACCAACATGTACATTGAGCCTTCGAACAGACTTTGCACTAGGCCAAGGCATAAAATACGGCGATCTGGAAAGGCAAAAATCAATCGAGAGTGAAAAGAATATTTCCACAAAGTTGCACCGTTACGAATGCCGAACAACGCGTCCGTGAAAGACTGACGTAAATGCGCTTTGTTGTCGCCGTAGTTTTCACTCCACGTGTACATTGTGAGCAGCGACATCAGCGTCAGGACCGCAAAGGCAAAATCAAAGGGCGCACTATTGAATGGGAAATATGTACACGTTTCTTGTAGAAAATATGATGAAATAAAGTAGAACAGATTGATTCATATTAAGTCTTAATCTGGGCAGCGTTAACTTACACGTAGCCAAACAAGTTGGCGGCAGCCTGGGCGACAACACCGGCGAAAATGGCAATCAGTGAGTTGGCCAGCGTGGCATTGGAGAAAATCTGCTTGAGAGAGTGTTCGCTCAGTTCGCGCTGAAAAAGATTGTTGCATGGGTAGTGAACATTTAAAAATTACTCTTTTCGACTCAAAGACGAGCCAGGACTCGAACGCACTGAACAGGATGCTGGTTGCGATGCCGCCCAGCACGCGACCGGCCAACAGAATGTTGAAGTCGCCGAAATGCTTGGTCACGCAGCTGCAGCAGTACAGACATGCGTACAGCAAACAGTTTGCCCTTCGACCACTAGAATGTGGAATGGAACTAAATCGATCGACGAATGTGTTGCGAAACTGACTATTTGTCAGCAATTGAACCAACGAAGGTGCCAAACACCAAGCTGGACCTGAATCGGCAGAGAAATCGGTTATTTCTGGGCACTTGTTGTTTTTATTTAAATTCGGTTCAATTGCAATTTAGCCGTCCTGTCAGAGTTATCTAATTGTTCCACCACATGTTAGGAGGTCCATTTATCGGCCTGATCTTGGTCTCATTCAACTTAGCTCATCGAGTCGAAACGAATAGTGCCAGAATTAGGTAAGTCGATCTAACCTATCTGGACACACTTATGACATGTCACTAAAAATGTAACCAAGTATTTTTACATATTAGGAATGCAAATAATTCGAATGTCGGGGTCCGCAAGTCGGAACACGATGATACTTACTGTTCGTGTATTATGTATTTATTTAGAGTGTGGGTATTAATGTAAGATTGGACCCGAATCCGGCGATGAACAACAGCTCTGAATAGCCCACCATGCACACATTCATTAAAATTTCAAACTATCCTACCGATTTGGTGTTTGTCCATCCAGTATGACTCTAAAATGGCGAAAAAACTGGATGCAGTGCGGCGATAACTTGCCATAGAGTGCGTAAACGTGTGGGCCCTGCAGCCAATCTCCAGCCACTGCCAAGCAATACACCGCCAAATAGGTCCGCTGCAAGTCCAAAAAGCGCGGCTCATCCGCCGCATCGTGTACAATGGTACGCCTCGTGTAGTAGTACAGACTCAAGCAGCACAGCCCGAGCAAGGAGAGAGCGAGTACAAAAAACATTTATTTCCACCGTTCTCAAATACTAGGCGGCGTGCAATACCAAAATTTAATTCCGTCGAATGAATGAAAAAGGGAACCCGACCCGGATCCACTAGCGCTAATAAGGAGACACTAACGAGAGAAAACTCAATTCTTTTTATGTACTATGGATCCCAAGTTTTGATTAAATCTCTATTCGCCCGATTAATTCTTTACTCTGTTGGAAATGGGAATATGCGAAGCAGATCGAGACTCCCAACTTCAAGCAACCCATTGATTTTTTAAATAAAATAACGATTAATCCCATTTCATATGGTGCTGCTGGTTACAAGTTACAGGGCAAATAGAGTAGGTAATCTGGAGGTAATGGAGATTAGGGGATGAAAGATGGTGGTAAGAAATTTGTAGTAATTTTATTTTGTCTATGATGGGCAAGCAGCTTTTAGAAGAAAGAGACATCGGCATACTTTTGGGAGATCTCGCGCGTCAATCTAAACGGATATGTTGTCTGAATTGAAATCAATTCTGTTACAGCAGACTCACGGATGAGGCGACATCAGGTTGAAGGTTTCGATAGTGCAGAGAGTTTCTCGTTTGAAGGCAGCCACCTTCTGCAGAGAAGCGGTGAAAACAACACAAACATTGTTCACTACTCACATGCACATTGGATATTCTGAGCAGCAGTTCCGCCATCCGTACTGCCGCATCCACCTTGTTTCTCAATTTTACATCCAGATGGCGTCGAAAACTAGTTAAAAGCGCCGTTCTCTTCTTATTGATCACCGAGACAGCTCTCTTGCTCAAAGAAAGGCACTCTTGACGGCAATCAAACTTGGAATTAAGGCGCAAAATAAGCAATGAATCTGACCTGGATCAAAAAGGAGAATAGCACCCAACAAGACATATTCCATCTCCGTCATTTGCATTCTGCGGATAGGGACCTGGGAAATTGAGCTCCATGTCTACATGTTAGCGAATTATTCAACCAAGATGTTGTTTATCACCGCGACCACAGTCGGAATTAGCCCGCTTCTCTCCTTAATTAGATTTGTGCTCAAATTCCTGAAGCCTGACAATCCGTCGGGGAACACTATTCTTTATCGCCAAATGATTCTTAGTAAAAAGGTGCTGATTGTAAACCTGTCGGTATAACGTTCAGGAGTGTGAAACGCCTCAGAAAAGACCAGAATTGAAAAGCCAGAATTTATAATGATCGTCTCTTTGTCTTCATAACTCAATTCCTAAAATGTTAGTACCTAGTCTTTCAAATATTTTGCAGAAGATCAAACCATGAACTCTGGAAAAGATTTTGCCCACTCGATTGCGGTTGATAATATTTTAGCTCTCCAATACGAAAAATTCATTTGATCCCCTGTCAAAAAGGTCATGTACTAGCACGATAGGTCTCTCCACAGCATACCCTTTTTCAATTGATTTTGTTGATATTGCTCAAAATATTGAAATATGCTCGGGTGTGCTAGAGCGTCTCGGATTGAAGGATGGATAGGAGCATTAGTTGATGTCAGTAATTTGAGAAATTGATGCTCTTTTACAACGAGTTCTCGAATCTGACGAGTGATTGCTATAAATCTGTTGTGAGAACTCACCAAAGGGTCCTCAATTTGGTCAATCACAATTTGGGGTCGGCTTATCTCCGTTATGCGCCTCTTTCGTCGGCGTTCCACGTTCAACTCTTAACCAGAATTTTACGATCAACATAGAGATGGCTACTAGACCTGTAGAGTCCATTCCCATCTCCAAACACTTTTTAAACCGGCAAGCACGGCCTAAACGTTTAGTAGCAATGTAATCCGAATTCAAAAATTATTCGCACAAGAACAGCGGCTATTTACGTCTATCCGACAGTTTCCATTTCGTTTGCAAGAATACGTACGATTCTGAAATTAAATAGTAATTTCTTGGCTATTATTCATTTACCGTTACTTCGATAACAACCCGTCGAAAAAACGTTTTACACCCATTACATGACCACACCAAAAAATGCACTCCTGACGCCACATCCCCACAAACGGCACATGGTTCGCCTAATTTCAAAGTATTCTTGTTTGCGGCATCTTGTCGCTGCCTCTGTTTGTTGAGATAAGAATTTGCTTGATGTACTAGATCCTCATCACTAAAATGCGTTCTCATAGATTGAAGTATTAGTATAAACTATAAATTATCTTACTCATCATGATGAAGCGCCTGGAGAGAATTGACGTCTAGTTCGTGGCTGCACTCAAATGGCATCGATGACGGTTGTAAGACACTTGCTGTAGCATTTGTGCCGGCCGATGACTGATTAGTAGTGATCATTGTTGGTAGTAGTGTCATGGCTATCATTGATGAGGTGGATGGTTTTGTCTCGAATAGGGTGTTGGAGCTGGAGCCTTCTTCAATCTTCACATTTCCAATATCTACTACATCTAATCTCTGGTTCTTTGGAGGGCTAAAATTCATCCCTGCGCCACCACACATCTGGCTCAAGATTAGATTAGGGATTACACAGTCGTGTACTTCTTCTATCAACGGTGGAATCTTCAATAGCAAAGATTTATAGTGACTATCCACTATCTCTTGGGGAGATTATCGCCACCAAATGGTTGCCCGGAAACGGATGGGAGCAAAGCAAACAAGGTCCGAGCAGTCAGTTTGCTACCAATGTGATGTCGGTCGATTAACAACTGAAGAGAAATAAATTTGTGTAATTGTTATTTGTTTATATTTTGTTGGAATTTTATTTTTGTTGGAATTTTATTCTGTTGGAATTTTATTTTTGTTGGGTAAATTATTAATAATATTATATAATGAGATAAATAGAATTTGCCCACGAAATAAATTGAAAATGCCCACGAAAGTGCATTAAAATGCCCACGGTCAAAAATAAATTG